>PRKT01002182.1:0-31585 GCA_003671525.1 Saccostrea glomerata | reverse complement strand
CATAGCAACACGTCCCGTTCATCGAAATCAAAAACCAATGCACTATTTTATGTATCTTAGTGTTGCTTACTTGTGTGCCAAGTAATATTGAAATCAGACCAAAACTGTAGGAGTAGCGTTTCAAAGGAATTTCACAGAAAATTCTATTTAAGTAATCATGGCAACACCGTTCATCGAAATCAAAATCCAATGCATTATTTTATGTATCGTAGTGTAGTCTACTTTTGTGCCAAGTAAAATTGAAATCAGATCAAAACTGTAGAAGGAGTAACGTTTAAAGGAACTTCACAGAAAATTCTATTTTTAGTACTCATGGCAACACGTCCCGTTTATCGAAATCAAAAACCGATGCACTATTTTATGTATCTTAGTATAGTTTACTTGTGTGCCAAGTTATATTAAAATCGGACAAAAACCGAAGGAGGAGTAGCGTTTTGAAAAAACGCTTAAAGACAGACGGACAGACAGACAGCTAGACGGGCACCTAACTACTGTAGATCACTAAATTTTAGCGACACCTTATTTTCGCGAGATAGTCATTGACTCTTGATTAGCGAGACAAAATTTTTGCGAATTGTGTTTATTGCTCTATATAATTTTAAGGAATACTATTATATGCGAGAATTAAATTTTCGCGAGCACACTGTCTCGCGTAATTACGCAAAAATAAAGTTCTCGCGAATAAAAAGTGATTTATAGTATCGCATAAGCTCTTCTGGTCTCTGACTAGTAGAGCTTAAAATGGGGAAATTTTCATATATGAACTAGCTTTGTAAATATTATTGATATTTTGAGAAGTAATGGAATAAAATGACAAAGCATGTTTGATTAGGGATTGCTGGTTTGTTTCGTTCGCAGTGATGTAACAGGCGCTTATGATTTGCTTCTCGCTAAAAGCTTATGTTCCGCCAAAACTTTGGTGATAAAAAATATTAAGACTGCTTGTCTATTGAAATATTTCATCGCTCAAAATAGTTGATCGGAATTATATATGGTTAATTACGGGAATCGCGTAATATAAATATAAACAGTTAAACTGTAAAGTTTAGAGATTGTGTGCTTGGACGTTTCATAGATGATACATGTACGCGTATCTCTAAATTCAACGAAAATAGCACTTTGGAAAGAACTGCGAACGATAGTATTGTACTCCAGCCTAACTCCAAGTCAATATTCAAAAGTTAACATATTTGATAAATTTTTAATACTTTTTATAGATAATTTTATGGATTTTCTTAAAACATTACTAATGTGGGAAAACAAAGAGATTACTCTAAAATTTTGGTAACACTTGTGTTTTTCACTATAGAAAGCAACGGAAAACGGAAAATACTTTGAAAACATCCCCCCCCCCCGTGTCACAAAAATTCCTTTTTACAGATTATATGAAATGATATTTTACAAATTCATACCAAAGCTTTTTGTGTGACACGGTGATGGGGAGGGGGGCATATGTTACGATAAAAATGCTTATTTTCCACAAATTTCAGAGCGATTTACAACTGAAACATTATATACTTTTCTTTATATTTTTATGTTTTATTAATTTGCCTAAAACATAAAAAAAGATAAAAGGAACATTTTATCATATCCAAGACTATTTCAAAATATGGTGATGCTTGAAACTCCGATTTTAATGGAAAATATCGTCTACCTCCTTTTTGAAGAGCTGGAATTATGGATATTTTTTTGTTTAGCGCTGGTATTAGGACAGTTCATCAATTACTATTAAACTGTTCTTTGAATTAAACAAAGTTTTTTGGCCAAATTGCTATTTATTTTTAATTAAATGGTTCCAAAATGTAGGCGGGAATTAAGATTTAGCGTGCGTATTTCTTTGTTACAATCATTATGTCAGATAAATACCATGAAAATGTGTTTGTTCGGAATGAAAAGTATCTTTACCAAAAGTGTGAATATTTCTCGTGATAAAAAAATGTTTTCCGAAATCTAGTACTAAAGAGTCAAATTCTGATGATTGAAAATAACAATCTGATCAGAAAATTTAATGAATTTTTTTTGATTGGAAATCGGAACAAACCTTTCCATTAACCTTGGCCATGGTTCTAATATTTGTAAGGAAGAAATATTACTAGGTAAATGTATTGTCTGCCTTCACAATTTGTTACGTGTACAAATGCATGGTAATTATATGCTGTTTAAATATTGAAATGGATTTAATCTTTAATGCAACATTTGGGTAATGCATTTTTTGAGTTTAAAAAAATAGTGTAGGATAGAAATGTCAATAGAAATCCTAAAAGATAAAAGATGATTAGTGATTACTTATTGCTGTTTGACGGCAAGTCGTCAATATTTTACTCATGTTTCGGCGGTACAAGTCAAGCGCATATAATGCATGTATTAACATGATTAATACGACGTCAGAAACTAAATGTATATATATTTTGCAAATTTTGACTACCTCTTCAAATAATGTCGAATGTGTTATTCACTTTACTAACCATTGCTCTAATATCATGTGAGTGTTGTGATTTCAATATAAATGCAATACATGGAGAAAGATATATCGGTCCACTTGTAGCCGTGGTCAGTGCAGTGGGGCCAGAACAGTGTGTTCGTGAGTGTTTATCCAGACATGATTGGTGTAATGGTATTAATTACTACCTTACTGGATTTGTTTGTGAAATAGTGACAAACATAAATAAAACAGAATTAACGACAAGTTACGTTAGGATCGGGCGACATCAGGTAGGTATTTTAAGGACGCTCGACACACTGATTTTTTAACAGCAATTTTAAGGTTAATTATTCCTAACTAAGGTTCTTCTAATGCAAAAATATTGAACATCAAATTTTGATTTACAGTGTACAAAGGGGATACAGAACTTCAATTCTTTATTATATAAACAAGGCTCGTGCATATTGTTTTTGATAACATAGGGAAATATAATATCTATAACAAAATGGTCGTTAGAGGCTGTCTTATCTTATTAAGAATTAAAAATCTGCTTTGACCGAACATATATTAGTATACCTTACTTCGGTAAACAAAAACATGACACGGACCCTGTTTTCATAACAAAGGTTTGGATTTTTAATAAATCTGTCTTGTACCTGGACAACTGAAATTCAAATTGTTGATGATCATTTGAAAACCTTAGATATTTGTAAACATAAGAAACTGAAAAATAAATTTAGAATATTTTAGCTGAAACTGTGTCTATGTCCCTTTAAGGACGCCGATTGGTCACTCAAAAACCCAATATACAAATATATAAAGGCTTTGTATGAGAAACTATAAAATATTGTATCGTTGTAGATGACGAATCAAAATGCCGGATGCCTTTCTTGTTTGTCGTCAGAAAAATGTGTCCAATTATCTAGCAATAAAACGTACTGTGTTAAAGGTAATTTTAAATTAATTTTTTAAAGATTTTATTGTATATATTTATCAAACTCTCCGACAAATAGATATGAATGTTTGTATATGCCAATAAATGATTTTCAAATATGAGTCTTAAAATGTAAAGATTTTGTGATACATGTACCAAATGTTCTTACAATCAAGTTATGCTATATTTCAAATTATATCAGATGAATATGATCCAAACGACTGCATGGCAATACATCAACTGTCATCAAGTGTACGCAGTGGATTATATCGAATCAAAATGCAAGCCCTGGGTCACGTGACTGTATTTTGTGAAATGGAGGCTGATGGTGGAGGCTGGACAGTAATTCTCTAATATGATACACAATATCTATAATTATCTACCTGATAAATAATTTTGAAAAGGATTTGGTGAGGTTGATTACTTAATTTTCATAAAATCTTTGTTTTTCTCGATATTTTGTATCATCGATTTATTTGCAAAGTTCGCTGTGCATAGGCACCATAACTTTTATTTAGTTTTACATGTATTCAGTTTCATCTTTCCTTGAAAAATAGTATTTGCTATGAAAAATTATTTGCTCCCTAACTAAAAACTATTAAACAGTCATTTGCAAAGTGTACAAAATTGATATGATAAATAACTATTCGTATTCCCCTTATTTTCTTCTTTTCATCGACAAGTAATTCAGATTACGGACAAAAAGATTCTTGATAATTGAAAGTATATACTAGTAAACGTTTCCACCTCCTTTTGCTAATACCTCTTTGATTGTATCTTCTGTAAGGTTTTCCAACGTCGACTTGACGGATCTGAAGATTTCTACCGAACTTGGGAGGAATACAAAAACGGATTCGGAAACTTGACAGCGGAATTCTGGTTTGGTAAGTCTAGATAAAATTTTCAAATTTTATTTTTTTTTTTCATTTTTTGTAAAATAAATTCTAATGTCATAACTTTTTTTTTTACAAAGCAATATTGCATAAAGAACTTGAAACTTTGAATTGTTTTTATTTGCAAAGTTGATTGTTTCGTTCACCATAAAATGCCAACGAACAAGTATCATTTGTCACAAGCATAATCAAGAGAGTGAACTGTATGTTGGGTTTAATATGCAATGCTCTTTTCTGATTTTATCAATCAAAATCATTTTTACACAATTACGGATTTTGTAGTTGTATTATTTTCCTCGTTATAATTATAAACGTGTTCGAGCAATTTTATTTTAGATATTTATCTTAGTTTTCATCCATCTCCTACCATTGGCACAATTTTATATACGATCGAAAAGTAGAAATAAAACAATTTAATCATTTTTTTTTAAATTCAAACTACATGTTTTTGTCAAATGCATTTTCACCAAAAAGTGTTTTTTAGACAAAATACAGAAGACATATTTTCAATAATTTTCGAACAGTCTTCCTACTCAATTAACTGTTTAAATTAATAAATTATTTATATAGCTACGTGTACATACATTCAATACAATTGTTTCATATAAAAAAAACAACGATGTCAATGAACATAGATATCCATAGTCAACGACCTCTATTCAAGAAAAAAAATTACGAATCGATATCAATATTCATAGACAATAATTGTTCATTCATACTAGTCTCTGTCGTAAATGTAAGCTCCTGAATCCAGAACCCATTGCAACCACCCCTTGTGATTGAAGTAATTCCAATTTACAGATTTTTTAGTTATATCGAGAACTAGAAAACTTGTGATACAGCACGAATTCCTTCAATTAAACGATTGTTATTATATAAATCCTAAGTATGTATTCGTATAAAGGAGTGTACTAATGAGGTTTTTCATTACCAAGTCTAAACCATACAAGCACATTTAATTAAACTTAAAACTTAACAATCCATCGCCATTTACATGTCCAATACATGTACCTAAAGATCTTTGTAAAGAGGACGTTTGCGATTTTAAAGTCTTTCTACCCTCACAATTTTAATGGAACAAAGTACAAAAACTGCCCTTGCCAATATTTTTTGAAGATTGAATAATTGATAAAAAAATAGAAAATGAACATTTGTCTAATTATTTTACGTCACATTATTTATCATTACACCTATTTCATTCTTATAAATATTATTGTTCTACTTGGCATGAATTTAAATTAATAAGTTTTTTTGCAAAAAACTATGACATCATAGGAGGATGGAGGTACCTTAAATGACCTTGATTTGGTATTAACTAGGATTCAACGTACTAACATGTCACATTATTGTTGTATATAAATTTTGTTTTTAATTTTTTCAAAAGGTAATGACAAACTGTACCATCTACTGAATCAAGGATCGTACGAATTAAGGGTAGATATGAGTGATTTTAATAATGAGACACGGTACGTGAAATACAGCAGTATTACACTGAAAGACGAAGCTTCAAAGTATACCATCAACTTATCTGGTTTCTCAGGGAACGTCGGTAAGATTTTTCATATACCACAAAAAGACACATGAGACTTTTTACAACTTACTGTATATTACAATACAATATAGACTGAAACCTACATTTTTTAAAACTTTCTTTGAAATTAACCAAGGTTATGTACAATTTACTATTAATATAAAAATACTATAATAAGATAAATCTATCTCATTAATAATTTAGTATAGCTTAAAGAAAATTTTACACCAGTGGAAAATTATAAAAATATAAAGGTTTGAATATTGATCTTATATACTGAATTTTCAATTTATTGTATTGTATGTATTATAAATTTCCATGTACTTAAAAATGAGTAACTCTGAATAAAAATACGTCAGTTAGGCTTTTAAAACTGTTCAGAATGTTACGAAAAAATAGTTACTACTTGGACTTCGAATAAGCTGCGTTAATGAACAATGGGCCCATTTCACAATATAGAAAAATGCACTCTTGTCCATCAGAAATATTTGACTAATATCAAGGAGAAGAGTTCTAAGCATTAATTCATTTTACAATATATAATTAGAGCCCGAACCCGCCCTCTATGATACCCCTGATCTGGGGGCCTTGAAATTCACAATTCTAAGAGAGACAACTTCCTCAACATAACTACATGTAGTTAGTTTGTTTAATACCCAGAAGCAGAGAAAATTATCAAAGATTTAATGCATTACTCTATTATCAGTAGAGCCCGCCCTAACACCAGAACACATGCCCTAGGGCCATAAAAACCGCATTTTAAGAATTGGCACCCCTCTCCGTCATAACTATGTATGTACTCAATTTTTATCCCCAGAAGCAGAGAAGGATTTTCAAAGATTTAATGCATTTTCACTATATAAACTATAAAGCCCCGCCCTAACTCCAGAACCCCTGGCCCTGGGGATTTGAATTTTCAAAATTTTAGAAGTGTCACTTCTTTATTATAACTGCATAATTATGCAGTTGGTTTGTTTAATAATCAAGAGCAGAGAAGAAGGTTTTCAAGGACTTAATGCATTTTTACTATATAATCAATAGAGCCCCATCCTAATACCAGAGTTCCTGACTTTAAGAAGAAGCACTTCCTAATCATAACCATACATTAAGTTTGTTTATTTAATGCAATTAACATTGTTTATTTAATGCCGAAGAGCAGAGAAGAAAATTTTCAAAGAAAAAAAATCATTTTCACTACATCATCTATACAGCCCCGCCCTAGCACGAGAACCCCTTACCCTGGGGACATGAATTTTCACAATTTTCGTAGCGGGGTCAATTCAAATACATTCCTGCCAACAGTTTGACTACTTGATGTCAAGGAGTAAAGAAAAATATATTCAAAGATTGCATTAATTTTAGTGGTTTTCGTTCCACCCCTCGGGCCCCAGAGGGTAATTCACAATTTTTGCCCCCTTCTCTCATAGATGCTTTATGCCAAACATTGGTTGAAATTAGTTGAGCAGTTGCAGAGAATAAGCTAAAAATGTTCAAATGTTAACACACGACGGACGATGCACGACGGACGAAAACGGAAAGCAATTGGTCATCTGAGTGACTCAGGTGACCTATGTTGGGAAAGTTCAATGGAAATATTTTTCAAATTATCAATTGAAAGTAATTTTTTTCTACACATATGAATTTTCCATTTTAATCAGATGATTTTGCTTTAAATTTTCAGCAATTCGTTTCTAGCAAGAAGTTATCGGTTTTTTTCCATATGAAAATACATATACATGTGTACATCTTTAAAGCACCCAAATGAAAATATAGAATTATTCACTTTTGTTTCCTTACAGCTTATCTTGCATCATATAAAATGGGCTTAGATATAAGTAAGGTTAATCACTTTTCATAAGAATAGTTTTACCATATTGAAATTCTTCACTAAATTGTGCAAAGTATTTGAAAGGATTTATTGACCTGTGTATTTAATACATGTTTATGCAACTAATATGCTGCACTCCATGTGAAACTGGAAACTTGCTTATATCTTTTTCTCCTTTTTGTTTACTTTTAAAAGGTGACTGTTTCACATCGTTAAACAACCTGAAATTTTCAACAAGGGATCAAGACAATGATTTACATGGGAACAGCTGCTCCGTTCTGTACAAAGGCGCCTGGTGGTACGGTGGGTGCCATTGCGCTAACCCAAACGGTCTCTACCTGAAGGGCGCCACGTCACTCTTCGCGCAGGGCGTTACTTACAGTGCATGGTTAGGGCAATATTACTCACTGAAATCTATTCAATTTATGGTGAGAAGAGTTGTTTGAAGGGTGAAAATGCGAACCATCACGTTAGCCAACATTAGCAAGTGAAATACAGAAACACCTGAAAATACAAATTGTGGGAAAACTCTCATTGCCGTTTAAAAGTGAAATTTAAATGGGCGTCTATATATTTGGAAGGAGCAATTATCAAATATGTTGAATGTCTTCATGGGATATTTTTTATACAAATATGGTATATTTACCCTAACTCTGTAGCTCGCTTATTTGGAGAAAAAACATTGGGGTGGACGACCAGAAGATTAAAATTGTCCTTTACAATGATTTTGTAGTTGTTGTTTTGTGTAGAAAAGCAATATGCTAGTCTTTTTATTTTCGGGGGAAAAAAATTCAATGGAATTGAGGTTAAAAAAACTATGGTTCAGTTTGAAACATTGGATAGTCTGTTCTTCAAAGTTAAAGAATATACATCATTACAGGTTTTAACGTCTTCTTCCTTTGTCAGCCAGTAACCGGCCTGGATCAAGACATCTACAGATGATTGATAGTGCCATTCTTAAGTGTTTCACTTCTATGGAGGCATTACCGGATGCTGGAAAAGGGGTTCAAGTTGTGTGCGATACTCAGGGTTATGGGTCATTGAGAGAGCAATAATGTGACAAAGGAGACCTCGATTCTTTAGGTTTTATCAAAGGTCAACATGTCCATTTTTTTACAGTAGCTCCGAAACAATAAAAATTGTTGGAATAAGGTTTTATGATTTTATTTAGCACAAATTTTGAAAACAAGATTTCATTAACAATTTACAGAAATACATGAAGACAAGAAATCCTATGAACACAATTTCAAGCAAAAGATGTCCATACAAAGACAAATTAAAGTGGGTTCAAATGGGCTTTTTCCTTATATTGCTTAATATTTTTAAAAAGGGTGTTTTTTTTGTTTGCCAAGCAAATTAATTTCCATACAATTATCTATACAGAAATAATTTGAAAAAATGCCTATTTTGGTTATTAGTAATGGAGTAAATGCTGCAGTCATGGCAGAAAAAAATGGATAATCCACGGAAGCATGTTAGGAATTTTTAAAAATTGTTCATACTATTAATTAGCTGCCTTTTTATGGCCGACTGATAAAAAATGAGGCTACTCAACACTTCTTTTTAAAAAAAATCCGGAATACAATATTAAAAAACAAATGCTTTTCTCCTCTTATCCCGTCAAAAATATGTTATCCTGAGTTGCAAAAAGGCACGAAGATTCTTTTAAAGATGGTCTTATGTATTTTTCTATACTAGCTACAATATGAATTTTCATTAAAATTTTCATTAAAATTCTTTCCTATAAGCTACAATACAAAGACCAGTATAAACAGTTAACGTTTGTTGAATAATGAAGAAATGTCAAGTTGACTCCAAATATGGCGTCCAACGGGAAGTAACTCTTGCTAATGAAAGCCTACTGAAAAGTCAAAGTATTGATAAATGAACTTGTTTTAATTATATAGATATAAAGGAGATAAAACACAGTAGATGTAAATATGAAAGCGTTGCATTTTTTTTAGAGGAAAATTTAATGTATGTTTTGCCTACTTGCGCAATGGGAACATTTTTTCTCTACTTTGCATACGCAACAAAGAAGCTAAACAGGGAAAGGAAGTTTTTCTTGGGATGAAAATAAGGAAAGAAAATTGGGTTGAAAAAGACAAAAAGAGAATAGATAGGTCAGATATAATGCATCCAAGCAATGTCCAGGTCCATCTTCAAATGATATACATGCTCTTTCACTTTATACCATTCCATATGGACTATCAAATTTGTTCTTTCTTATCGTTGTCATTATTTTGTGCCGTTTCTTTTGTGTCTTCTTCGTTGGTGGTATCATCCGCTTTTTTCTTGTCTATATCGTTCACATACACTGGGTTTGTACCGACACCATTTTCTGGAAAGAAAATTTATGAACTTGAAGTATACATTATTAGTATTACAGATTTGTTGTTCTTTTTCTTTTCAATTCAAATTTTCTGGAAAGAAAATTTATGAAAATGACAAAAATACTAATAAACATCATCGTTTGATCACGATCGACAACTACATATATAAAAAGATCATAATATGTACTAATTCATCAAATAGACAAGAAATGTTAATGTCAACACCTTAATATAAATCTGTTAATTCTCTCATTCTTTTGTTTTGCCTTATACCTTTCTGATTTTCTTCATCAATTTTTCTATCCTTGATGTTTTCGTCACGTTGCTTTCTTTTTCTACAAACCAACAAAATATTTTAAGACGTAGCAAACCATTAAATAGGAGTCAAAATAATTTAAATAGTCAATTATCCCTCTAAAATTCCTTTTTGTTCTTTATTGTAAAAGAATGATACAACAGAATACAAAAAGTGAAAACAAAACAAAGAAGAATTACAGTCAAACATGCTTATAACCAGGTGACAGCGAATGATGATTTTGCTTCCTTATAAGCATAATTACTTGTATCCGTATCGTTCAATATATGTTTAAGTAAGGGGAAATGAAAGTCACTTAACTACAAACGTCAATTTATTATCAACTTTTTTCAATTTAAGCTTGTTTTACTGTATATGATATTAAGTAAAAATTACCTTCTCACTAGAAGACAGATCAGTAAAATGATAAGTATGAGACCCAATAAAGATCCTATAACAGCCCCTGCAATTACTTCTTTATTTGTATCTTCATCTTCAGTACCACCTTTTGAAACTGAAAATAAGTTAGTGTATTTCGTGTGTATGCTTAAATATACCTTGTCCATGTATATTAATGACGCTTTCGTCAGATAAAATGCTCTTTTCGTCACAAAATAGTTTAGCTTAAATCTAATATGGCTTGGTTCCTTGAGTCGATTGACTATGTATTTCTTTTATCTGCTTAAATGAAAATATGTTTTAATAGTCACTTAAACAAAAGTCAATCAAAAAGATTTTGCTAGATAATTTTGAATTGATGAAAAATCATCTTATTTCACGTTCTGCAATCATAATCGGATAATATTTGAAAAAATTCCTGTTTCTGCAAACATTATTTCTATTAAAGCAGAAACAGACAAATCACTCATTTCTAAATGACCAATACTGTTTCAGGTGATCTTCTAAAAGAAGTTTTACAAAATGAAAAATATCAGACATGCAGGTTTTGATGTAGGAATTTTTGTTGACTATTACATCACCAAACTTCCATTATCTCTGTAACACAGGGGTAAGAAAAATTGCCTTGTAAAAAAAAAAATAGTAAACATCACAGATGACATTCATCCTGGCTCACCTGTCTGACAATCATGACCATCGTAACCTTCTCTGCATCCACCCCAGCAAGTTCCATTTACCGGAACACATCGGGATTCTTCCAAACAGTTAATGCTACAATTGCTTCTGCAGTTTATGCCATATAAGCCTTGTGGACATGCTGGAAAAAGAGATGAGACAAAAAAATTAATTTTCATTTTTAAATAGAATGTGATCTATGCTTTTTTGATAAAGTTTTTTAATCTATTCGTGTAAAATTTGGCTGGCCATTATCATTGTGTATTTTATGTACATGTACATAAAATATATCATTTAATAAAACAATACAAATTTTTTAAAGTGAAGCATCGAACTTTAAACATATTCATGTTGTGACATGTTTTAATATTTATCAACAAAATATCAACTGTGAAGTATAGATATAAACTTCTTTATAGTTTCACGGACATATTTGTTCTCTTTCTTTTGTTTATTGTAAAACATGAAATAAAGCAAATGAATATAATTATACACATATACCAATCAAATTAAATTTAAAACTTATTTAATAAGCGTACTCTCAGCACATTTTTGTTTCCAGATGTATATGGCGCGGATCCAAGAAATCTGTAATCTTATTTAGGTTGCTTACCTGTGACACACCAAGGGGACTGTACTCCTGGTACACTACAACCATGAGTACACTCCCCATTGTCACGCTGACATCCACCGTTACAGTTCGTATTGCAGTTTATCTCACAGTTTGTTCCATACCAACCAACAGCACAATCTAGAGTAAACAGTAAAACATGAGCTGAATGAGATTTGTTTTTACAAACAAGAAAAACAATGTAAAACATGTTTTTATGATAAATAATTAAAAAAAAAATTAATTTAGTTTTGAAAATTTTCAAATTGAATTATTTAAGTACAGTGTAAGATATTTGCAAAACATTTGAAATAAAGTACAAAAAATTTTGCCTCTTTTATGATCTACATTCTGTTATAGCTTAATTGATACATAATACATGTAAATGCATGTATAGGCTGTGTTTAATTATTTTCATCTAGATACGTCTAAAAGGAAAAAATATTATAAAAAAAATATATCGAAAATACCATTGCAGGCTTGACCTGTCCATCTTGTCTCACATCCTTCCACACATGCGCCTTCATCTTGAAAACATTTCACACCTTTACATTTCGGATTACACTGTTCCGTGCAGTTTGCGCCGTAAAACCCGTCCACACATCCGCCCTCATTACAAGAACCGGAAGTTTGTTCACAGGAAATGTACATACAGTTTTCGCTGCAGCTTAAATCACATTTATTCCCAAAATATCCCAGAATGCAACCTTCTAGACAGTTTCCGGACTCTTGTTCGCAGGTATTATTCATACAATTGTTACACTGTAAATTACATATCCCACCATAGTATCCCGGAATACAGCCATACAAACATACCCCGGATACTCTTTCACAAAGATTGGGTTCGTCGCAGTTTGAACAAGATTTTTCGCACCTTTCACCGTAGAAGCCAGATTTACATCCATAAGTACAGGATCCTTTAGGAGCGTCACAAACACTCCTGTGGCAGTTACCACTGCAGTCTAAGCATGAGCCATCCGACAAATAACTTCCTGGACTGCATTCTGAAACAGTTTTTACCTGACTATTAACTCAACAAAAAAGGATGTAACAAAATGAAGGGAGCTGAATTCAAACATTCAAACACACAAAAAAAAACACCAATAGGCCCTTGGGCCATATTGCTCACCTGAGCACATTCGCAAGTGAAAAAAGCAATGATCAGTCATCATTGAAGAGTTTACAAATTGGGAAATTGAAAATTAAATTACATGAAGATGCTTCCCTATCGATGTAAAAAATAGCTTTGCTGTTTTTTAGTAGATTTTTCTCTATCTATTTTTTTTTTTAAATTTGATCCTCCATCGTAGCTCAGCCCTCCCTAAGGGGGTCCTGTTTGAATTACTTTGAATTGGTACTATACGACCTGAGGATGCCTCCATATTGAAATGACCGATCGGGGTTTTTCTGTTCCTAAAAAAGATTTTTTCCCCTATATATTCCTGTGTAAAATTTTGACTCCCCCATTGTGGCTCCACTCTACCTTTCATTTTACCACACTTGAGGACGCTTCCATATCAATATGACTAATCTTTTCTGTTCTTGAGAAGAATTTAATATTTTAAACGACATTCTTCTATATATTTTTATGTAAATCTTTGATCCCCCATTGTGGCCCTGTCCCGTCCCTCTGGGTCATGATTTGAACAAACTTGAATCTACACTAAGATGCTTCCATAAAATATGGCCCATTATGGCTTTTGCTGTTCTTAAGAAGTTTTATAGCGATATTTTTCTATATAATTCTATGTAAGAATTTGATCCGCACTTGTGACCCACCATACAACCAGGGGTCATGACTTGAACAAACTTGAATCTACACTACCTGAGGATGCTTTCATATAAGTTTCATCTTTCCTTGCCAAGTTGTTCTTGAGAATAAGATGCCAGTATTTTTTCATTATTTCCTAATTATCTTCCCTTAAAGAGGGTGTGGCCCTTCATTTGAACAAACTTAAATCCCCTTTACCCAAGGATACCTTGTGCCAAGTTTGGTTGAAATTGGCCAGGTAGTTTTGGCGAAGAAGATGAAAATGTGAAAATTTACAACAAATACAACGACGCCAACAACGAAAACGACGACAGACAACGGACACATTTTGATCAGAAAGCTCACTTGAGCCTTCGGCTAAGGTAAGCTAACTAGTGTTAACCAAATAATAAATAAACGTAATTAATATTATTTTTAATTGTTAAAGTCATACGTCACAGTTTTACCTTTCATCTTATATGTTTATAAGATTCTCAATATATTTTAATTTTAAATATACCTTCTGTTTGTGCTTCTGAAGTATGTTGTATGGCAAATACAAAACATACGAACACAATGACTCTCCTGTCTGGAAGGAAAAAAGAAGAGGTATGTGAGTCTCAAACACAACCTTAGTATAATTAGTTCCTTAGAATATATCCAATCAGAACGATTGGCCCCACCCCCTGAGGCCGAAGGAGAACAGGAAACATAATATTCAAAATTCTGTTATTTAATTTATTATAAATTATCTATACCAAAGATGATTAAACAATTTATTTTATTATAAGGAGCAGATCATAATTTTTTGGACGTTTTCCAGTGTTTTAACGATGGATCAAATGAGTGACCGAGATGACCTAAATATGGAAAATTTATACCTAATTGTTATTCACACCTCTTTCTATTGTTTTCTTATTTGAAGCGTTTCACATCCTAGTCCAAATTTCTTCTTCTTTTAGTTTATTTTGATTCCTTTTCTTAAAATCTTTGCTCTTGTGTAAGTTTACATATTACTTCATGTATGATATTGAATAACAAAAAAGGTTTCACTTTTTATTGAAAGTCTTGGTGGTCATGTAATTCAAAGAAATGGATTCATAATTTCATCTCTTTTTCAAACACCCTGTTCATGACTGAAAACCAATGAAGTAAAAATACACAATAATGAATAAAATATGAGGGAACATTCCAGTGATATATAAGCATATGTAATGTATGCATGTTCGTTTATAAATTCATACAGAAAACACGTTATGGTAGAGTATCGAGTTTTTATCAAAAAAGTGCATAGATACATGTATGGTAAAAGTAGATCTGTGATTTCATGCTTTATTATCATTATGTATATACCATGTATATAATTACCTCTGAAAAACATACTAGTATATCTGCCTTCGATCATTCACAAGTTTTCAATCATAATGTTTTATATTACTAAGCCAAACTACCTCGACGTTGTTTATTTTTGCGTTTAATATTGAAAAGCGTTACAGTGTACCAGACGTATCAAAAAAATTAAACTAAACAAATTACCAATTATTCATTTTTTTAATAAAAGTTTTCTCTAACACGCTTTATTTGTATTTTCTTTCACTCGCTCAGGAAGGTGCGATAGTCAAAAGTAAGAATTTGAAAGACAAAGGGAATCTCATACAATATGAGTAGCCTTTAATTACATTGTATCAATGAACAAAAGGCGCATCATTAAAGTTATCAATATTTAAAGAAAAACTTTTTAAATAGAAATACCACATACCTGATATACGAGGCATTTTCAGGTTGTGGACATCTCCTTTACTTTCGTGCTAGCTTTATAAAAAAGGAAGAAAAATTCAGAGCATATTTGAGGGAAAAATCATTTAATTATTTTAAATTGCTTCCTTAAAACTATGTTCCATAACGTTCGCGTAAGAATGCATTGTTTTACGACGTTTTCTTTTCTTTTGTTCTTTATAGGGGTTTACGTTGAATCTTAGCAGACCTGCTTGTTCTTCTAGCTTTTTTTGACGGTATTCATTTTTCATTCCATTTTTTCTTCATCTACTGTTATTATTTTGTGAATACTACAGTTAATTGCATTCATATATTTTATATTAAGCTGAATATTGTAATGCCATTTTGGACACTAAAGTAAAAAAACAAATAAAAGAAAATCATAGTTAAGTATTAAACTCTAAATGCAAGTAGAAAAATGTTATCCAAGCATCTTTTAACTATGTTACTGTAGAATGTAACACTTTTGGTAATATCGAAAGGGTTAATAATTATATCTTTTTTCATAAAATCACATCTGCTTCTGGGGGGAATGTGTTAAGTTATAAATTTTAGCCATCATAAGGAATTTGTATATTAATGAGAGTGCAACAGCACTTGATTATTTTAAGGGCTTTGTAAGCTAGTGAGATCTTATAATTAGAACGTTTGTTGATATTGTCATGTCTATGACAGTATGAGCTACCTAAAGACATTTAAGGACAGATGATACAAAAAAAAATAGATGCCTGGATTGGTATATATATTTTGCCCTAATTTTATTGAAATTGATGCAAATAATAAATTTCTAGAATATAAAGAAATTGTAAACCTTCTATGATGTTCAAAATTCTGGTTTTCTGAAAGTATCCTTATTAATCTATATAAATATTTCCCTCTTCAAATCCCAATTTTGTGAAAATTTGAATAAAAATTTTAAAGCTACGCGGTGAAACTTATTGTTTTATACTCATTTCGATATGACTCAAGTTATTTTTTTCAAATTTTTAGACAAAAGATTGTTTGCATCATCTGTCCTTTATTCACATTTAAAAAGATCGATGTGCTTCACATGGCAAAGTCACCACCGTCGAATTATCAGTTATCTAGATCGAAATATACAAGTAATCAAAAATATATCTTTCAATCCAAACGAGGAACAAGTGTTGAATTAAGAAAATTAAAATTAAAAAAAATGACTTTAATATTTGATAAAAATAGTATCGAAAGAAGGATTGAAATACGTCGTGATTTGGACTTGCATAAAAATGAAATAGTTTGAAAATGCAAACTATTTCACGTAAGATTCTTAATTTAGAATTAGTTTGACGTTTTGTTTGTCATTGTTATAATGTTTTTTAAGATCAAGTTATAAACAGAATAAATAAGATGCACTTTTAGTAATAACAGAGTTCAAGTTGTAGGCGATTTAGAAAAATAGAATAACTATTTTAAAATTGTCACTTGTTAACCGCGTTGCTCATTAATAATGACAAAATTTTTCACGCCTCCGATAAAACGCAATTAATCTCCTACAGGTTTTCATAAGTACAAATATAAATCTTAGATAAAACTCGCATTTTTGTCATTTTTTAAAACAAATTATATATTCAGAGGAATTCGTTAGATTTGGTCAATGAAGTTACAAATGAAAAATGTCTTTTTGAAAAACAGAGGTCAAAAAATCATGATCTACGTGAATTAATTATAGAAAGAACGGAGGATTTTGCTTTTTTTTTACAAGCATGATTTATTTGGTCGGTCAGTTCACAATATACATTTAAACGACTCAGATGATACCTACCCCACTGAAACGCCAAATCGTTATAAACATGTTCGTAATGAAAAAATTTTATTGTAATTACCCCCTTTTTCCTAAATCACAATATTTTCCCTTATCAAACAAACTTGTGAAAATATGTTGCCGAAAGGACCATTTTTGTGGGAATTGTGAGATAAATTCTCTCGCATATTTTATAGACATTGCTGAAATGATTTTAAATATCGAGGATTGCTAAGATATGCATTATTCGAAGTATGATGTAATAAAGATGTTCACAAAGTAAACACCTACCTTACTTTTAAATCCAAACAGCAGTCGCTACACAATTCCCTTGTTTTTCTTTCGCATAGTACGGAAGAAATATTGACGAAATTGATCGTAAAAATACATCAAAACATTCTCTGTGTCACCTACGGACCAATTCGTCTTAATTGCTTAAATTATTCGCTCGGTTGATCAGAAATGTTAAACAAAACAAAGAATGTGACACATTGTTATAATGTACAACGTTAACAGAAAAATAAAAACAGAATCTGATGCATATGTACGGGTATAACTAGCTATAGTACCTGCATACTTTTATAGTGATGAACCTAACCCCCCCCCCAAAAAAAAAATAAAAAGGATAATATTATTTACTTTTCGATCAAGCTCATTATATTTATTTTTGGTTGACAAGAAATTAATATATAGTAATGAAAGTTATTACATTAAGAGCAAAAGTAGTGAAAACAAAATGATGAGTAAAATACAACTCTGTGTTGATTTTTCTTCCAAAAAAACCCAATAAATATGACAAAATTACTAACAGATATTATTAATTTGATTTTAAAGACATGCGAAATAACTTATTTCATTACAATGACAGGATTAATCCGGGAAACTGTCCATTAGTTTCCGAAGTCCCATTATTTTTCCCATCATGCTTATGAAAATCTATCTTGACACCATGTTCGTTGACGGATTGTTTGTAGGTTTGCCCCGTCCAGCTGTCAGGACCTTGTAATTTAACCCAAATTCTATATCGTTTATTAGGATATAAGATCGCTTGTTTCCTGAATTCAACAACAAACTGATAATCCAAAGAAAGAGTTTTTTTTATTACCTGAGAAGGTATATCTGCGATTTCGTTATAGTTTTCAATCAATTTTCCCTGAACCGTGTACCTATATGGAACCGACATTCCTCCCCACATAATAAAACCATGAAGTTTAACTTCTCTGTTCACTGTAAATTCTAAACTGTCCTCGGTACCCATATAAGTCCAACTTACTGTCGGTCCACTGCCACGAAAAACCGTAAAAGTTTTACATGTATATCCCCGCTCCCCAAGATTGAATTTTGTGTTTCCTTTGGGCAGGTTACCAACAATAACTTGCTGCAAATTTATCATCTCTTCAGGAGTAAGTATTTGACGTTTGCAAACATCTTTTGCAAATGTTTCTAAAGTCAATGACTGGAAACGAACTTGATATATGATATCTCCTATCTCTTTTCTGATATTTCCATCAGACTTTACCACATGTTTCCTTTCGCAAATATTTTCAGCCCATTTTATTATAAAGTGATAAATTTCCAGTTCCTCAATATCTAAGTTCTGAGAAGAGACTATCTCAGTAAGGGTTTCTTTCATTAGTCCTAAGGCACACGGCGACTGAAAAACAGACGAACAGTTTTGTTCAATGAAATCCATACATTTTTCTTTCAGATTTTTAAAGTTGATTAACTTAGCAGATTCAAGGATTGTACAGACAGTTTCCGTTGTAATATTTTGATCTAAATATGATTGCGATGCTTTTTTCAATTCCTCAGCATCGTATTTATCAGCAGCATACAATGCCCCGATAACTGTATCCTTAGTTACATCAACATCATTACAATACAGAAATCTGAAAAAAACTATTATAAATTATATATATATATAAGAATATCTTATACTTAAATTGACAGATGGAAAATAAATTTAATACTTCTAATAAGTATGAAAACTACTCCTGCTCACATGACTTCCAAATAACTTTTCAGAAATGAAAAATACATCGTGTATATTTTGAACATGATTTTTAGATTGATTGATTGATTGTATATTGTTTAACGTCCCTCTTGAGAATTTTTCACTCATATGGAGACGTCACCGATGCCGGTGAAGGGCTTCAAATTTAGACCTATACTCGGCACTCAGGGCCATTGAGCAGTGAGGGTTCTTTATCGTGCCAACGCCTTCCGTGACACGGGACCTACGTTTTTAAGGTCATATCCAAAAGACCCGTGACTTTCACTTCTAGTGCCGAGCGCTTGGCGACGGAACAGTCACTACCTTTGTTTACGTCTTAGGTATGACGCGGCGCCGCGATCGAGAATCGAACCCGGGCCTCCCGATCACGAAGCGAACGCTCTACCACTAGGCTACCGTGACCGGTAACATGATTTTTAGAATATTCGCAAAAAGCATGTATTACATTGACTGTAACGGAAAATTGCAATGCTAAAATATTATCCTTTATTCATATATTCTGTTATACTCTGTAGCAATTCATGACTGTAGCACTAATAGCTAAAAAGTAATTACAATGTTGCAGGTAGAAAAAATGACTAATAAATTTGCAATGACTTTCAAATAACCGAAAAGAATACTGGTTTAAGCTAGGAATTATTAAAATCTAATTTCTACCGTAAAAGAACATGGAATGCAGATGGCTCAATGTCAGGAATTTTAATTTCCTTAGCTTCTGCCAGGTCACCATACAACATGGCGTCAAACACAGGACTTCTGCTCGCTAGAACATACTTATGAGCGCGAACAAGCTTCTCTTCTTTTCCCACCTTAAATGAGACGTCACAATGGATCTCGTTTTCAAGCATGTATCTGTTACAATCAACAACACTGAGACCCGAACGCCAGTTTTTCGAAGTCTTGACTTCAGTCATCTGCAAATAGCACAATAAATGATAACGATTTATTTTCAATAAATCGTCTTTAAGGCCATTTCTAAAACAATAAGGATGTTTCGCTATAAAAGGAAACCATTTGTATCATAATTTTTTTTTTAAAGACAAAATCTAAATATTCACACATGAGAAAACATGAGAAAATTTTATATTTTTTTATTTATTAATGTTCTTCATATATAATTTAAAGAATTTAAAATTGTTGTTATTATTGTTTTTTTTAATTTAGCATTCCAGAAGATAAAGGCAAAATCTTCGCTACACTATGTTTCTACTAACTCATTCGATTCGAAATATACTCTCTTGGAATGTCTTATTCTAATAAAGCAGTCACAACACATTCAGATGTTCCAGTAGATGTTACAGGACTTTCAACAATATCCTTCATTATAAGTATTTTGCTAATTCATTTACGTTATAATGACCAAATTTGTAAATAATACTCAACGTTTGGTCATGACTTGAGTGGCATGTTTTATACAAATTCATTGCATGATTGTGTTCGTGTAATTTTTTTTAACGATGACATGTTCAATACAGAGAGCTTTGTTCGCAAGACATGGAAAAGCTTTCTTCACCAGGATCAACCCTCTGTGTTTCCATGGTATGTAAATTTGTCCGGATCAAGAGAAATAGTATTATTTAGAAATTTTTTTACAACAAACGAAATTCTCCAATGAAGATACTAAAATCCAAAAGACTTTTTTCATTACTATGTTTTTAAAATTTTACAATCTACATGAAACATTTATTTCATCCCCCTATAAAATTATTAATAAGAAAGGACACTTTTCGTCTTTTATATATCTCTATGGGTTTTCGTAGTTGATACATTGAAATTATAACGAAAGTAAAAAAGTAATTAAAAATTGAGAAAAGCATTAAATTATACAAACACCAATATACAATAACATGTATATTTCAACCTAAAAACTTATGATACGTAACAGGAAGTAGCTCGCCCGAACTTTTTTTAATATTTCTTTTCAACTTTCAATGAATAAAGTTAAACTCGTAAATATTACAAGGGAATTGGGATGGTGTCATTTTCTTTTTTTTCATCAAGTTGATATATCTCAATAGTGAAGCCAATGTTAAATGATTTTCATCACTCTCATAAAAATACACAAAAAAGTTATGTTTAAAACGCTTACCTTTCGACCTTTGGAAAACAAATGCATGTAAACTACGGTGAAACATCCGGGTAATATAACGTTAGTTCTCTTTCAAGAGACTTATACACTTATTTATTGAATCATGAATTTAACATTTCTTATGCTTATCAAAATAACAAAATTGAATTGGGATGAATTTTTATATTATTTTTTAATTCAATTTTATTGATTTATTTGATAAAATTAAATGTCACTTTATAAGTGCTGATTTTCAGATATTGATTTTAAAAAATCTTAATTGCGTTTCTGCATTTGAATTTTGTCTTTGTAGTGCATGTAATTTTTACAAAGACTCAAATAATAATTTTTTTTTAATTATAATTAATAATAAATCATTTTCAGGTATTTAAGTATCTGCAAATAAAACAAAAGATGACTGCACTTTCAAAACAAACATTTTCTTTCAATTGCAGAAATGATCAACATCTTATCTACAACTTTACTTAATTATATAGATTAAAGTATGTATCTACTATGTACAAATCTGTTTTCTAAGGCATGTGTCATCACAATTTCTTCAATTTCAGTACGATAATGAGGAGGCTTACTTTTTTACTGACTTTATTCATAGTCTATTGTTCTCCTTTTAACAGTAGTTGTATATTTGCATAAGTAATGCTATGTTAAAAGGAGATTAATAAACAAACTTTCCTCAGGTAATTTTGTGAAGATTTGATTCCGTCACGTGACTTATTGATAGCATGTTTTATGAAAGCTAGGACAGTGTGCTTGAGTACGTTAAACAGTCAGCCATCAATTTAAAATACCGTATAAGTAGAATTTAGAAGCAAGGATTTAATTTTGGCATTATTAGCGAGGGTGCAGACATCGCTAAAAATTAATTGCGTATTAATTGTGATAGCTTTTTTAGCTCACCTGAGCTGAAAGCTCAAGTGAGCTTTTCTGATCACATTTTGTCCGGCGTCCGTCTGTCTGTCCGTCCGTCTGTCCGTCTGTCTGTCCGTCTGTCTAGCTGTCCGTCTGTCCGTCTGTCTGTAAACTTTTCACATTTTCGACTTCTCCTCAAAAACCGCTGGGCCAATTTCAAAGTTTGTTCAAATGAAGGGCCATGCCCTCATTCAAGGGGAGATAATTGGGAATAAATGAAAATTTGGTGGCATATTTTAAAAATCTTCTTCTCAAGAACCACTGTGCCAGGAAAGATGAAACTTATGGAGTAACATCCTCAGGTAGCGTAGATTCAAGTCTGTCCAAATCATGACCCCCGGGGGTAGGGCGGGGCCAAAATGACTGACCAAATTTTTAAATAGAAATATATAGGAAAATTCTTTAAAAATCTTCTTCTCAAGAATGACAAAGCCATAGTTCATCATATTTATATGGAAGCATGCTAAGGTAGTGTAGATTCAAGTTTGTTCAAATCATGACCCCCCGGGGTAGGGCGGGCCAAAAATGGCCGACCAAAGTTTTAAATAGAAATATATAGGAAAATTCTTTAAAAATCTTCTTCTCAAGAATGACAAAGCCATAATTCATCATATATATATATGGAAGAATGCTCAGGTAGTGTAGTTTCAAGTTGTTCAAATCATGACCCCCCGGGGGTAGGGCGGGGCAAAAATGGCCGAGCAAAGTTTTACATAGAAATATTTAGGAAAATTCTTTAAAAATCTTCTTCTCAAGAATGACAAAGCCATAATTCATTATATTTATATGGAAGCATGCTCAGGTAGTGTAGATTCAAATTTGTTCATATTATGACCCCCGGGAGTAGGGCGGGGCCAAAATGGCCGACCAAAGTTTAACATATAAATATATAGGAAAATTCTTTAAAAATCTTCTAGCATGCTCAGGTAGTGTAGATTCAAGTTTGTTCAAATCACGACCCCCGGGGTAGGGCGGGGCCAAAATGGCCGACCAAAGTTTTCAAAGATATATAGGAAAATTCTTTAAAAAACATTTTCTAAAAAATAGCAAATCCATAATTGGTCATGGGACTACTTTTGGATTTAAACTTTACAATAAAAAACCATTTTCTACTTTTTCCTACACTTAGTGCTCAGGTGAGCGATGTGGCCCATGGGCCTCTTGTTTAGTTAGCACTTTAAAATCGCTAACTTAACTTCCTGCTAAAAATAAAATTCCAGATTTAAGGTAGAAATCGCTAAATTTGCTTCTTGCTAACATTTCCACTTATACAGTATTCTTTTCTTACAAAGATGGGCTCATACGTTTTAAATCTTTGAAGATATCGTACTTGTGCCATACAGAATAAATAGCAAAATGGAAAATAGAGATCTCGTATTTTTAATACATGTCACTGTTATTCATCAAGTCTAACTTTAGATCTATTCTTACGACATTAGCTCCACCTCTCATACATACATAATGTCCAATCAAGGGCAGGTAAGTGTAAATTCTCTGTATTTGGGAAACCGTAAATACAAAAAACATGGGATTAATTATTGAATTACAGTCTAAAATTATTTTAAACATTTAAATTAGGTATTAAATTGGCATATTTCTGT
Organism: Saccostrea glomerata; assembly: GCA_003671525.1. Taxonomy (NCBI): domain Eukaryota; kingdom Metazoa; phylum Mollusca; class Bivalvia; order Ostreida; family Ostreidae; genus Saccostrea; species Saccostrea glomerata. The sequence continues at coordinate 7,764 of PRKT01002182.1, read as the reverse complement.
AGTACATATATATAAAAGTGAAATTAATTTAAGATTTAAAAGCAAAGTGAAGCGATCGGAAAAGACCCAAAATATAGCGTTAAGGGCAGTCATCCTTTGTTTGTTTGTATTTATTTGGTATCATGTCATCATACATAAAACAAATACACATAATTATACATGATCTTATAAAAGATGGAAGTTGGTAATCATGATTTTATAAATAAATAATTTAACATGACTAGATAGATACCAGGATAACCCATTAAAGCTCGAGAGCTTATTTCCAATGGGGTCTTATCTAAAATAACTTTAAAGAATGAATAACAAAACATTGAAATGAGTATTCCATCATTATAGCACTGTAATACTTTTGGCACAATTTTTTTAGCATAAACATCTAAATTGAGTTTAAGTATGACAACAATGACATTATCAGTAAAATGTAAAATATATTTTATAAACTAGTACTGAAACATATCACTTTCATGTTCTAAAATGCCTTTTTGTAAGACAAAACTCTTGACTTGTTTCTTAAAAGTACCCTTTCCTTTTGTACACTTAATAGACACTACGGCGCAAGATGATAGCAGTATTTCTCATCTGTTTGACTGCTTTCATGTCAAAAAGATTACATTTTTCAGATTAACTTTCTGAAATCTAGCATCATGAAAAATACCTTCCAACACAAAATTTCAAAGATTCAGACCATAAATAAAAATGATTTTTCTTTTCAATAGTAACTATTTATTATTTTGATGGACAAACAATTTTTGATTATCCTATCCTTTGACATGATTCTTATTTAGTTATGTCGTTTTACGGCGCTGCATTTCGACAAAACCAAAACAAGAATGGAAAATTTGCAAATTACTTAGAAAAATACTCATCTGTGAGAAGTCTATTTGAACATTTCAAGTTAATAGTGTCAAAGAAAGGCCGATTGATTAATTTGTGAATACTAGTACCTAGTATGGTAGAATCATACACATACAACATCAAAAATTTTATAAACAAAGTCCCTTTTAAAACATCGAGATTTAAAACTTAAGATAATGATTTTAGAGAATATGCACCTTTAAGATGAAATATTTAATAATATGAGGGTTATATGTCTCGTACTGAAGATCGATAATTTAGTTTTATTGCAAGAAAAATGTTACCTTAATTTGTGTGAAAAAACATGTGAGTTTAAAAAGTGCACTGAGCTGTATGCATATATAGGAAATGCTTTTTGAAAATATATATATGATAAGATTTCTCCCCCGCCCACAGTGCTGTTATGGTACGCAAACAGGCAAAAGGATTACTTAGTATAATAAATTGTTAATGTATCGTTGCAATACAAATCAAAAAACATAACACACAATGAACATAACAAATTGTATCTACATTGCACATAATTTAATACTTTGTTAAATTAATGAATGCAAGTATAAATATTGAAATAAATCCATGGATAGCTGGATAAGTAAATAAAATACATGTTTTTACAAGATATGAAAAATAATTAATAAAATTACAGAATTAATGCCTTAACTCCAATTTGATGTAAATTAAAAAAATAATTAAAGAATCTGTGGCTGATAGATGAATTCATAATTTGCCAACACGGTAATGATTAACATGGACATTTTGAAATATACGTTTCACATAATCACGGATTTTCATATGAAATTATGTTTTATTATGATCTTAGTGTTTTTAAAAAAAGATCTTCATCATATAGTGTTTAAAAAAAGGATATTTGCAACGAATTTTCAGCACTATTTTTACATTTTTGAATTCAATATTTTCAAAACAAAAATGAGGGACAACCATAAGCTTTTGACAAAAAGGTTGATGAAACAAAGTAATGGCCAAAGTCGTTAATAGTTTTTACTTATATTTTGCTATTCTATGATCGATACAATAACGTGTGTTAAATTAGGAAAATATTTAATGTATCATATAGTCGAAATTGACAGGCATTTTTGAAAAAGAATTATTGGGTTTTTAGTACAAAATATTTCAACAGTTTTTCTAGTTCGACAAATCATGTTAAGGGTAAGGGGCCGATGTGAACGGTCAACCAGGGATTTGTATTCTTTAATGGCATCACATCCCGTCTCTGAATGTTCTAGAGGTCCGCGTTTGATGTTTAACTTCATGAATAATTTTTTCTGTCATTTCAATTGTTAAGATTTTTACTTATATCGGGGTATTTGAAAAAAGTTGCAATATAAAGATTATTTTATCATTTCTTTTGCTTTACATATAAATTTCTTCATTTGTCTATTCTAATAAAAATGCTGCTTATAATTCGTAGCAATCATTAATAGTTTCAAATCAGTAAATCGGAAATAGTTATAATATTGAATAAAACCCCACATTATTTTTAGAGATTTCGACAGCCATTATAATTTCGTAAAACTTTCAAATGAGTTGTCTCCCGACATACAATTATTCTTAAAAAAAAGATCTAGAAATTTTTCCTAAGATATTTCGTACACGTTGATCAATCCCTAATAACGAAGATTGAAAACTTCTGTTTAGAATAATTTCATTTGTTCTCCAAAACCCCAACTATTTGAAGTTGTTTCTTAGTATGTTTCCCTTGAAACAATCTGTTTATGTTGATAAAAAACAAAACAAAAAAACTAGGACGCCCGGATACATTCACAAACTGAATGGTAACTTTTGTTTGAAAAAGAAATGTGGTTAATCTATTTATTTTGAATCTAAATAGAATTTTTAAGATATAATTTAGTGTACTGTGTAGAAATAAGGAAATTCATTTTCTAATAAATTTGCACTTTTGAGGTTGATGAAAAGGTTATGCTTTTTAAACAGACATATTTTGAAATATGTAATAACGAAAATGTATCTCCATAGTCAAAATATTTTTAAGGTCACTATGTTACAACATAAAAAATATTTTATGCAATTTTATTGGTTTGAACAAGTTGTAAGACATTCATTTGGTTCAGAACCCGACTTGGTAATATTGAATTAAGTCATTCTGATGTAAAAACAAATTGAAAATATTTACAATCGGTGAGATTTTACTCATTTCATTTTATGGTTTGAATGCAGGATGTTGTATTTCGGATAAGACTGTATAAACCAAGGTCCCGTGTCGCAGTATGTGCTGGAACGAAAAATATCTCTACCTGCTCAATGGCCCTGAGTGCCGAGTATAGGAAAATATTGCAGCTCTCCACCGGCAGGTGGTGGCGTCTCCATATGAGTGAAAAATGGTAGAGAGGGACAAGAATCAATCACTCAAAAGCAGGATGAGATCATTAATTGCTTACATTCTTTTATGGAACTTTTCTGTCTCATGTTTCACAAGTAGCAGTCAGTAATATTATTACTATCTCACCAAGGTGTAATATCCCTCTGATAAGAGAGATAATTTCCTGAAGACATTTTCCATGAAATTCAGTGAAATGTCAAATTTCTGGAGTCATTTTGACATGAAATAAAGTGAAATGTCAATTCAGATTTGACAGATTTCATTAATTTGGACCATTTTATAGTCAATATAATCAAGTCTATTCCATCGTACAGATAATGATTTCTAGTTTCTATTGCCAACATTTTAAAATTATTTATGATACTTTACTTAAAACATTTATACTGAGTTCCTTTAAACGATGTAACTTCAGATATTTCTATCTCTAAACGTATTTTTAAGTCATTAAATTGTTACAGAAATTTCAGATGCAGAATTGTTTATAAACATTTAATTGATATTTTGTTTCAATTAAAAAATTTTTTCAAGGGCGATCTTGTTGATGGATGCGTGTTATTTTACAAACACAGAAAACAATTTGAATTTCTGATCTAAAAAGCATTCATTTGCTTCAGTATGTTTTCTAATAAGAATTAGATAGGTATGAGAGTGAATGTTATCTTTATATAAATTTCTTATTTCTAATTTGATTGTGAGATTAGAAAAAATATTGGTCTTTTATTAACTATATCAAATTTTCTTCACATTATGATTTGACAAAATATTTATTTCTGAAAATGTAACCAACGCTTCATACTTAAAGATATTTTCCATTTGAATCTAATGTTATTAGAATTTTTAAAAATGGTGAAACTTGAAGCAAAGGGATATTTCACCTTAAAGGAATATAAAATTAAAAATAAGAACGGATCAAATTTTATATTTATGCATAACTGAAATTTAGAAAGAATGGAGTAACTGATTTGCGTAATTTATCACCAAGTTTAAGACGTCAATGTTTTTGTCTTCACATTTATTTGAATTTTTTTGTTTTATTTAGGAATATTTACATGTAACACAAAACATGAATAAGATTACATAAAAAATTGAATTAAAATTAAATGCACTGATGTAGAAAAACATTTTCAAAATCTTTGGTATCAAAGTTCCTTTTTGGAGTTATCTTTCCTGTTGCCCGGGACTCAAAAACGAAATAATTATATACCACGTCGAACATTAGGTTAAATACGACTACTGTGATAAGACTGCACATATTTAAGGTCAAAACCTAGTAAATAAAAGGTGAAAAATCATATTTCAAACTATTTCAATGAAAAATTAAGGGAAAAAAACCGTTATAAATATGAAAGTTTTTTCCATAGACGATAGGAATTTATCCAGATTGCCTAGATTTTATTTAAGTTGACTTATTTTTCATATATGTTGAATAAAAGAAGAACTTATTCTTGAGTAATATTGCTTATGGGTCCTCCACACATCCACAGGTTATGTTCTCCTATTATTAAGCATTACTTTTAGCAACCGTATCAACCTATAAAAACTGTCCAGGGATTAAGATGTAATTTATACTGATTTTTTAAAATAATTATTTCAAAAGTTTCAAGAATTTTTTCCCAAGGCATTTTCATTCTTAGCACAACAAATTTTGTCCTACCCTTTCGTATATATAATTATTTCGTTGTATAAATTGTACATGAAACTTTACAGGTCGTAATAAAGTTGGAGATCCTGTCGTTGTCTTTTATTATCGGAAAACCAACCTTTAACGGGGCTACTTCTACATAAAACAGTAAATGTCTTCAGTGCCGTTTCCGATTTCCAAGATTAAATTTTGTGCTTTCTTTGTCCAGGTTACCAACTATCACTTGCTGCAAAATTAATTTGTCTTCCGAAGTAAGTATGTTCCGTCTGCAAACGTTTTTAACAAACATATCTAGATCCATGAACTCAAAGCGGACTCGATACACTGCGTCTCCTATCTGATTTCTGATATTTTCATCCGACTTCTCTAAACCTTTCAACTCACACTGACGTTCAGCCCAACTTATCAGAAAATGATATACTTTTAACTCCTCAATATCTAAGTTTTCAGAGGATAATATCTCTACTAAAATTTCCTTACCTATCTGTAAGGAAATCGGTAATTGAAAAATGATTGAGCACTTTTCATTTATAAATCCTATACATTTTTTAGTCAGACCTTCTAAGTGAAATAACTTGGCATTTTCTATTAAAAATGTACAGTCTCCGTTGTTATGTTCTGTTTTAAGTATGATACGGTCTCTTTTTTCAACTCCTCAATATCGTATTTCTCAGCAGCGTAGAGCACCCCGAGGACAGTTTCTTCATTTACCACAACCTCGCCTCAGCACACAAATCTGCAATTTACTGGGGAAAAGAATGCTTTCATAAATGCATATGTGCATTTTAATTTTAATAAAACAAAATTAAAATTAAAATTTCAAATTGTGAACATTAAACGGTGAAATCTTTTTTTTCTTCTCAACACAAATCATCTTTGGCTTAAAGGAATCAATTTTATTTTGGGTCGAGCTCATATGGGAAAGTTGAACAGTTATAAGCGTAAGAGATAAAGGTTAATATTGTAGGAGATATGCTTCATATTTAGGTCAGTGCAAGGTAAAACAAGATAAATATGTTAAAAACGAAAGATATTACTATAAAAAAGATGACAACGACAAGCTTATTAAAAGACGTTTGCCATACAATTTATCATTCAAAATCCATTGTGTTAATGCTTTTACTAAATTCAATGTTTGCGTAGGAGTGGCCTGACAGAAAAAAAGAAGAAAGGTTGTTGAAATATCATCACAATCAATAAGACGCACCACAAAAAAGGGCAAATATAAATATTTTTTCTACCTGAGAAGAATATCAAATGAAGGTGGTTCAATATCAGGAATTTTAATTTCTTTAGTCTCCGCCAGGTCACCATACAGCATGGCGTCAATCACAGGGCTTCTGCTTGCTAGAACATACTTATGAGCGCGAAGAAGCTTTTCTTCTTTTCCCATTCTAAATGAAACATCACAATGGAACTCGTTTTCAAGCATGTATTTGTTACAATCAGCAACACTGGGGCCCGAACGCCAGTTTTTCGAAATCCTAATTTTGTCATCTGCTAAAAGCACAATAAATGATAACGATTTATTTTAAATAAATCGTCTTAAGGGTACTCCTATCCTCAGTCAGGAAGGATATCCCTTTAAATTATTATTTAAATCAAAAAGTCTCAAAATGAAGATCAGGGTCACTTCCGGTTTGGTTACTAGTAAATTTTGTCCAAAGTTTTCAAATTGTATAATGTTGGCAATGAAAATGATGCACATCCTATAGAAAAATGTGTTTAAATGGGCTTTGATCCTGGTTGTTAATTTTTAAAAGGAATTTCAAGGACAATTAAAAAACTGAAATGGAAATGAGTAAAACGTTGTGCAAGAATGGTCAAGATATCAACATTCCAACAACTCTTCCTTTTTTCTCAACACTGCTTGAAAAAACACCTTTACAAAACTTTACTTGTGAAGTAAATTTCATTAAAGGTGCTCCAAAAAGCAAGGTCATCTTTGTATTAATTTTACAAAAAGTAAATGTGAAAAGGTAACCTTTACTTACACGAAAAGATAATTAAATATAACCTTTCACCTTTAATGCCATATTAAAGTTCATTAAATATACATATTTTATAAAAGTCTTATTTAAATGCTGACTATTGTTTAATACACTTATTCTTTGGATTTTCACAGTTAGTTTAAAGAATCTAATCTAGTCAGTACCCAGAATTTTAAGACAAATGTCATATATTTTCTTAATTTTCTTGTATCCATTTCCAGTTGAAATTAGTATTAGAAATGGTCATCAACAGATTCAAACACTCGACTCCTCATTATTTGACAGACTACACCTCAAATAATACAACACCTATGATGTAAGCCAGGTTAGCTTAGCTGGAGCAGCTGGCGTTTATTTTGATACATGTAACAAAACAAAAATATTTAACATACATTACATTGAATGTGAAACAATAAAGCACTGCAATGCATTTGCAAAATATTTTACATGTAATAAATTGTATTCCTATCACTGACATTAAAAAAACGCCCAGGCAAAAACCATAGATGGTTAACTATGGAAAACCTGTGTCCGTCGCTATGTAAATAATGTCTCAAAGGAGAATGCCGGATGTGCATTCGGTGCAATAGTTAAAAATGCACGAACATCCTATATTTGCATGTATGAAAAAATCAGAATTAAAATACATTTCAACAGTTTTGTTATTTCCACTACCAGTATATTTATACAAAAATGATATGTATAAAGCCAAAAAAAATGTGTGTGTATTGAAGAGCACTGGCTTAGAATGATATGAACATATTACTGAATACTCATTTCTCATTGGCTTTCCTTTGGCCACGCCCACATATACAACCAAAACCATTAATATACATTCCTAGCATACAATGTACATGTATTCCCGCTATACTGCGAAACACAGGAAAAAATTTTATCTGCACCAGGATTGCCTA
>PRKT01002181.1:8190-31696 GCA_003671525.1 Saccostrea glomerata | reverse complement strand
GTAGGGTTAGAAGCATGAATAAACGAGGAAGTTGACGGCCAATTTGAACAAAAAAACAGACCATTTGACATACATTAGAGAATATTACGCTAAATTTTTTAGCATCTGCGATAAGTTGTTGCTGCGAAAACTGCAAAGAAATTTTTTTTTATGTATGAAATGGACAGATGCACATATAAACGAGAAGTGAAATCGTATTTAAACAAAATTTTTTATGTATGAAATGGACAGATGCACATATAAACGAGAAGTGAAATCGTATTTAAACAAAAATGATTTCCATCATATGAGATGCCACAGAGAAGATTGTGTGGAAATTTCAAGCATCTGCGATGAGTTAATGCTGAAAAAACTGCGACGAAAACTTGATACGGACGGACACAAAAACTACGATTAAACAGCGTACCCCTTCTCCTATGGAACGGGGGTTATATAGGCAAACATCTCACGCAAAGATTAACACATGTATGGTATACATGTAAAAGACATTCGAAACCTTAGAAAAAAGGTTAGCAAAAAGATAGTAATCAAAACAAAATACTTAAAAACAGTAAAACCAATTGAGTCAAAACTAATCATAAACATAATTGAACATGACACATTAATAACCATATTAAATATAAGGAATGTTTGGATGGGAGTAGGTCTTTAACATAGACGAGCCTCGTGTTCAAGCAATATGTGCTACATTTTGAGGAAAAATACAGTTAAATGTAATTATGATAATTTTTTTTGTAATTTAAACCCATATGATTTATCGAATAAAAAGTACAAAAATAAAACTAAATACATCAATACGTCTATTATTTAAATGATTGTTGATCGACTACGTACTTGTGCGACACGATGGCGTTGTTGGCATTCTACTATTCTCTAATTAAAGTTGCTACTTTTTCTTCTTTTTTCAAATAATGTCTATGCAAGTTTTATCAAAATTATCATATAGTGGACTTTAAATCTTTACAATATACCATTGAATAATATCACCATATATCATCTGTCCTCTGACATTAGAAGTGATTTAAAAGTTCATTTATTCAAATATGATTTAATACATTGTAGTTGCTGATAAAACGGTTTGTGATAATTTTGAATAGAGAATCTTGAGAGCGTCTTCTTTGGAGTTGCGAAGAAAGGATTTGATCCTTAAGTCGCGGGTTCGAATTCCACTGTAGTACGTAGAGGCATAAATTAAATCATGAAATTACATAAACTTTTATTGCTAGAATATATGTTCTCATCTTTGCTTGTTAAAAGTTTATGACTACAAAAATTATATTATTATATACTTTAAAGTTGATCGACATTGAAGAAAAAGGCGAATATTTGGGTGATCAAACAATCATTATTTTGCAATGAACAAAAATCTTTAATTAAAGGCACAACAAAATAAACCTTAATACATGCATATATCTACATAGACACTTTATATCTTGATGTTAACAAATAAATTTAGAACTTGCTTCTGGCAAATACATCATAAGATTTAAATTGTTTTCTCGCACAGAAAAGGAAGTGCATCAGTACACATCCTGTCATTCCATAGTCCTGCATGAGCAGAGCCATAAACTGCAAGACAGTTCTCGTCTGAAAAATCGTTATTTGGTTCCCCTGTTATCCAGTTGTTGTAAATCAGAGTCTTCTTGCTATAATTCCAAATAAACAAACCCTCAGTTTTTTTGTCATTTCCTCCTGTCCAAATGGAAAATATCGACCCGAGTCAAAAAAGACTGAATGATTTACGCAACGTACCTTATCTACATACAGTGAAACCTGTCTAATCCGACATGCATTCGGAGACAAACTTTGTGTCGGAATAGACAGGATGTCGGATTGCACAGTGTTAAAATTAATGAAAATACTAAAATTTGGAAAGAAATTTAACGTCGGGATTCACAGTATGTCGGATTTTTTAGGTGTTGGATTTTCACTGTAAATACTGGTAACTTTTCAGAAAAAAAAAATCAGCGTACATTACAAGAGGTTTTGAAACAGATATCAATCGATGAAAACTCTCGTATAATTCAAAGATTAATCAAGAAGTATCTGATGAGACTGTAGCTCTACTGGTAGGTACATATAACGAAAGAAAAGAAGCACTTTGATTTGAATTTTTGCAACAGGCAGCAATAAAGAGAAACCAATGAATTTGTGTCTCATCAACATATTTGTCACGTGTTTTGTTTAACACATCTTGTCATATTTTAAGTGGAGCATGCTACTGCATATCGAATCAATCTGGAGATAAAAAAAATCCATACGCGGATGACAATGGAATATTGGTACGTAAATAAGGAAAGTTTTGTTGTTATCTCAAAGTTAAACATATCAATCCAATTTCAAATATATCATTAATTCTCAAACAAAAAATTTATTAACAAACCTGAATCAGACAAATCGTATCATCAAGCATAACAGTAAAAAGTAAAATATATTTTTCAGTTGTCAAACATATCAAACCCATACCTAGACATATCATTTGATTGGGAATCTTATCGAACCTCATTCAAAGAAATCCATGATTGGCAACCATAACTTTCCATTGTAAAACTAACGACATCATATGAAACCATTTCATTTGTCTATATTGTGTTACCATTGTAAAATTTTCATCATAAAGATAGTGCGCTGAATTTTGTGTGTATATATACTACAGGCACGTAGTATCCGGGGGGGGCCAGGGGGGGCCTGGCCCCCCCACTTTTTTCCCCAACATTACCTTTACTATAGAAAATGTCTATTGAAAAGATGATTGGCCCCCCCACTTTTTACCACAGTATATACATAGCAAGAAAATATAGGAAAAAATTGGAAGTGAAAGGAAGTTTGCCTTGAAAAAAAAGTTGGTCATTACCCCCCCACGAAATAGGATTTTCGGGTTTGGGTAATTTTCAATTTTTTTTTTTTTTTTTTTTTTTGCTTGTCAACTTTTTTTAGTCAAGTAAAAAAAATTTTCTCAGGTTGGCCCCCCCACTTTCAAAAACGATGCTACGTGCCTGTACTATACCTAGTTCATTTTTATTTTGAATCCAATTGTTTTCCTCAGCTGACTCAATCTCTACCAGATATGCTCCTTGAATTTGACAAAGTCTCTGAAATAACAAAACCTTATTGTTAATTATATAAGAATTATATCTTTAAAAGATGGTGTTACCTGTCATTTCAAATTTACATTTACTTCCCCTGCATCGCCATATCAATGAAATGAGCAATCACTAGATCAGTGAAGTTGACGCAGCGCTATCGGTCAAATGCATACAAAGTAATATTCCGTTGAGCTCATTTATGCCCCCCACCCCTTTCGAAGAAGGAAGTGTATGTTGCTTTGCTGCTTCATGTATCTTTCGGTCTGTCGATCCATTTAGTTTCCGTTCATTTTCTTCGCAACCGTTGAAACATACTGAATTGAAATTTGGTATACAGATTTATCAGATGAATATCAAGGTAAAGTTTTGTTTTGAATATGATCGCACCACATTTGTCAGAGTTATGCCCGTTGGACTTAGAAAAATTCCAATTATTTTCCGTTCACCTTCTTCACAGAGGTTGCAATTATTTTCCGTTCACTTTCTTCACAGAGGTTGCATAATTATATTGAAATGAAATTTTGTTTCACAGATTTATCAGCTACATGTAAATAATTATGTCAAGTTCTGTTTTGGGTATGATCGCACTATTTTTGTCAGAGTTATGCACCTTGGATTGGAAAATTTCCAATTTGGGGAAGGGAGGGGGGCATAAGTGTTTTACAAACATCTCTTGTTTTCAATTATAACACACGGCATGCAAATAAGCATTCATTTTATTTTTTAAAAAAATCATGAAACTGAGCTCACCGTAACGGATTTATCATGGGACTGATTGCACAATATTGTAAAGAAATTCATAATGTTAAGTTTATTTTTAATTACACATCTAAATGTTCTTTAATATAAAAAAAAAACTTCATTTCAACAAACCCGCTAATTTCTACTGATTTGTGAAACATTTCCATGATTAAAAATTATACAGATATGATCAAAAGTTTCTCATCATGTTGGAAACCGAAGAATTCTTTGAGACGCCCACACTTGCCGGTGGCTGACTGCAACATTTGACCTATACTTTGCACCAATGGCCTTTTAGCAGTATTGAATCATTTTTGTGCCTGCATGTACATGTATATACTAGGACATGGAACTTTCTATAGAGCTCCTTCGTCCGCGAGTGAAGAGAAAGTGCAATAACCTCTCTCATTGCGGGAACCCTTATGTGTTGAAAGGCTATAATTTTCTCGTCAATGCAGATCTTAAAATATAGGGATAAGTAGATTTTATCTTAATTTTAATGTCATATGTTCTTCATATTTTTAGAAGCCCATTTCAATCCTCATTTTCTTTAACATATTTTCCCCACTGTAGGACCTGCAGAGCGGTCCTTCTCATGAGGCCATATAAACCGAAGTCCCGTGTCACAGTAGGTGCTGGCAGGAAAAAAGACCTCTCTCTGCTCAATGGCCCTGAGTGCCGATAATAGGACAAAAGCAGCTCTCCACCGACGAGTGGTAGCGTCTCCATATGATTGAAAAAATTATGTAGAAGGACGTTTAACAATATACAATCAAACAATCTATAACATATTTGACATGACTTACAACAGCCTCGTCCCAGTTTGCGGCTTTCTGGTTGAAGAGGTAGCAGTGGTCTCTGTATTGTACCCAGGCCTCATCGCAGGAGGAAATATCTGAAATCAAAATAAAATGACGCTTCTTACTCTGGGAACATTACAATACTGTTGATCAATAATTTTTCGCAACACCTGATTTTCGAAAAATAATCATTGATTCTTATTAGCGAGACAAAATTTTCACGAATTTTGGTAAATGCTATATAATCCTTAGGAATACTATTATGCGCGAGCACACTGTTTTGTGCAAATACATGAAAATAAAGTTCTCGCGAATAAAATGTGATTGGCACTACGTGAGGACCATTTTTCGAGGCTTGCTGACATTTGACAGATTCGTAGAAACGTATTTTGAATAAGTGTATTCTCCTTTTCCTATAGAAGACTGTATGTTCTTAAATGTCCATCTAGAGAATTTTTCATTCATATGGAGATGCCACCACTTGTCTGCGGAAAGTTACAATTTTTTTCCTTTAATCGGCACTCATTGCCATTGAGCAGTGAGGGATCTTTTTCGTGCCAGTACCTACTGCAACATGGGACTTACCGTCCCATCCAAAGGACCCACGTCCCACATTAAAAATTGAACCCGCGACGTACGGATCAAGTCCTTACTTCGTGACCCAAGTTTTCTTAGAAGCATTGCCTCAAAAAGTATTTAAAACATATTGCAACTGTGGCACTTTTCCGCGTTTTTTTTAATTTGGATTTTCGACCCCGTAGTGGATAGAGGGTCTGTTCTAGAGTCACGAAGAAAGGAGTTGATCCTTACGTTGCGGGATATCGAATCCCACTGTGGGACGTTGTTTTAACCCTGGGAGGTATGTGAGGGGGAGAAGAAAATAATTGAGAAGTTAAGAATAATCTTTTTTATTATACTTTCATGTTAAATACTAAAATCTGATTGGTTTAAACGCAGTTAACAATCCGTTCTATTACCCTCAGCCTTATCAACACACGTGGCAACGGGTAACACAACGGTAATGCCACATGCGTGGAAATTATGCGCGTACGGTTCACCGTAGAATTCTTAATACGTCAGTTGCGCGTTTGAAAGAACCGGAATAAACTTGATGTAAATAAAAGCTTGCGTTTGATGTAGCTTACTTAAAAACAACAAACGATAGACGAAACATGCTTGTGAGTGCTAGATAACGAAACTTTAGATGATAAAGGACTCTTAGAGGATCAAATAAACAATAAAGAAGTTATAGTAAATCTTTTTCGAAGTAGCGGGGAGTTTGAAAGCTTTCTATAAAAGTGAACGTAAAGACAATCGACGATTTTTTGCAGACATCTTTTAATAAAAAATTACATTCAGTATAATAGAATAAATGGTGCCTGTTTTGGAGGGTAACAGTTGAAATTGACACCCCTTGGAAAACCATTGTCAACCTCCGCTCGGTTGACAATGGTTTTCAGAGGGGTGTCAATTTCAACTGTTACCCTCCAAAACAGGCACCATTTGTATAGTATGTGTATTAGTGTGTGGCGTGAGTGGTGGTGGGTATTTTTAAGTATTCCTTTATATGTACCAAATTAAAAGTGAAATAGTAGAAATGGGGCGTAGATGATAATTAAGTTCATTTATTTAAGAAATAGCAAAGAGTTTCAAATAAAACAACTTACAGTGTAAAAAAGTGCTAAATCTGATTTCAAAATATTCATGGTATTGGTACATGTAATATTGATTTTCGAGACAATGGCGTTTTAAGTGTATAAACTAAATTATGAATCCTATAAGTTATTGTAAGGTCATATTCACCAGAGAAGAAATTCCAGCCCGTTTGTTCAGCATATAACACGTGCTCAATGCAGTTTCGTCTAAGTAGTTTATATGATTTCAGGTCATCGTTGTAGAACACGCCAGCACACATTGTCATCGAACATCTCAATGAACACTCGGTAAGCTGAGTATCCTCTTACTCGGAAACGAAGCAGCTTCCACTTGTAGGTAACACGCCACTCATATAAGACATTTACCTAAACTTCACTGATTTCAAATTTGCTTTACATTGCATGAACTGTATGGATAGTACAAAAATTAAGCAAACTAGTGTCTTAATCGCTTCGTATGCCATCGTTACAGAGTGATATTTGTTTCCGAAAAATTCTGCGATATCTATTGCTCCTTATGATATATACACATCAAAACTTTGAATTATATATGCATATGTTGTGGTATAATGCAACGATTGTCAATTTATTATAAACAAGACAAAGGATAAATAGCAAGGATTACAAAAATTATACATAATTAATTTGTAATATGGCTTTTAAAGGACGTAAACTTTTATGCATAATGAATAATAGAATACAATAAGGAAAAATACATTGATATTATGAATTATAAATATGAAATGCAAAGCACTTGCTAAGCAAGGTATTCGACTTAAACATAATGAATGCAAATACAATGTACATCAACTGTGTTAGGTACTTTTTTATGCGATAAATAAAAATTTGATATTTTGAATAAGAAGTTCTGTCGTTTTTTTTTCCGATGGTAAAGGATAGGCAACTTAACATACTTACAATTAAAAACCATATACCGGTATATTTGTGAAGATGTGCTCTATGGATGTGAATATATTGAATGTATATTTCGTAATTAAGAAAGGGAAAGGACATTTTGTTGTAGAATTTTTTACATGTAAAACTTAGTTTAATTCAAAATAATTTACCTTATCTAAATCCCAAAATTAAAACTATTATATTTTAGAGCAGCCCTGTCCTCGGGGCCACAATTACTATAACATTTTTCAACAGCAGTTGAATGCACTTTGTATGAAAGAAAGATTGAGAAAAAAGTGTGCGACGCTTTTAAAACTGTTTTTGTATCAAAATATAAATAAAAAATGCTTAATCAAGTGATTTTCTAATATACATTTCCATACAAAAAGGCCATATATTTGATCATTTGCTTTAAATTGGAGAGCTTATCTTCAATGTAAATATTACTTGAATTGACTAGAACTCTTATAAAAGAGGAAAAGAAGGGAATATTTATCATGAAAATATCTCTAGGGAATAATGTTGGGGATGCTTACTCCTTCCAGGCTTCTGAACAAAATATTGGAATTTCCAGGGTTCCCCGTTTTATGCTCTTTTCATATATTTTATTATACTCCGGCTTGACAAGGGGGAGGGTATAAACATGTAGCAATCGGTATGTCCGTCCGTCCGTCTGTCTGTTACGTTTTTGGGTAACCACCTTTTATCCGCAACTCCTCTCAAACCATTGCATGAAATTTGATGAGACTTTCAAGGAATCTTTATTACATAGTGTCATTGTGCACATTTTATTTTACTTTTTGATTAGACACATATTTTAGGTTTTCCACAATAAAACATGGACAATCCCATTCTATTCATATGGTAGGCGCGTCCAGGGTTTCATTTAGTGAGCTCATTGCTCACAGTACCTCTAGTTGTTTATAGATTTTCTCCAGATCGATCACTACACTTTAAACTTTGCATCATATTAAGTCTATCATTTGTTTTAAAAACCCGCTATGCATCCATTGTTTT
The DNA here is from genome assembly GCA_003671525.1 of Saccostrea glomerata. NCBI lineage: Eukaryota > Metazoa > Mollusca > Bivalvia > Ostreida > Ostreidae > Saccostrea > Saccostrea glomerata. The sequence continues at coordinate 23,500 of PRKT01002181.1, read as the reverse complement.
CTTTGTATATATCGTACCAGTAGTTTAACATGCAATGTTGTGAAAATTAGCGACATCAATCAACCAAACTTGTAAGAGATTTATTAGGACCCGACACTCCAAACCACACTTTAAAGTAAATATGTTTTTTGCATATAGCAGATTAATATCTGATTTGAATTATGTAATTAGTTGTAGAGTGTTTCGGCTATTAAGAAGCCTCATCAGGGGTCACGGACATAAATCATGGTGTTTGTTTTAGGTGCGACCGGATTATCTCGTCACCTATATTCTTGTGTTTGCTGTAAGCAATAATTGGTTGAGAATTAAATAAAGTTTTGCATTCTGGATTTCTAAGAATGGTGTTCCAATATTTTAGTCCTTTTCAGTCCTTTAACGCAAGGGTTAAATTTAGTAACCAGTACTGTAGGGTTACGTAATGACTGTTCTTTAGTCTTTTTGATGATGAGTTTTGATCGGTTTGTGTTGACCGTTTCCTTGATAATAGGATCAATTTCCGAAGTAGAGTAGCCTCGCTTTGATAAATGCGTCTTGAAGTCATTAAGTGTTGCATGTAATATTTCAGGGTCAGTGGTGTTTCTTGCATGTCTAATGCATTCTCCTTTAATGAATCCTTTAAACACAGCTGGGCTATGAGCGCTCTGTCTGAGTAGATACTGAAAGTTATTTGTTGGTTTGATAAACGACTTGATATCAAGTTTGTTAAAATTTTGAAATTTCTGTCCTTTATAAACTGTAGTATCAAGGAAGTTGACAGCAGATGGAGAAATTTCAAATGTAAATCTTAGATGCTTGTGACAGTGATTGCCGATATTAAAGAATTCTTCTATCTCTGGTTGCGTTCCATTGAATATTATGAAACCGTCATCACAGTATCTGCCGTGGAAGACAATTTTGCTGGATAAGGCTATTTGTATTATAAATAGCTAACGGAAAAAATGGTTTTCGACTGCATTGGCATCAAATATTTTAATCAATATAATATTTTTTTTTTAAGTTATGGGAAACAGTTAGACACCTAGTAAGCATCTACGTATCATGTTGATTCCAAGTGTCACACTAAAACCTATAATACAAATATTGTTGATACCATTCATAAAATATAGATATTCATCTACGTTTTGTCTTTTCTTGCAGTCTTGAGATAAACTTTCCAAACAATAGCATTGTTATAGGCTAAATAGAAGGATGATCGACCCCTTCACAGCTAGATTTAAGTATCTTGAACGGAGTGGAAGAATGCTGGAAAAGAAAAAGGTCTAGATCTAGAGGAGATACCTATTGCGAAATTAGCTATGAAAGCATGTCCATAGCGCCATCAATGTATATGCAAGTTTCTTGTTCGAACTATAACATAGACGATTGGGACAGAGTACTGTAAGACATATGCGTTACAGTAATGCACAGTTTCAATAATCACTCAGTTAAATACATAACATGTAATTCAAACTGTAGCAATATAAAACGGCTCTATAAGTATACATGTCCAAAGAGTAATGAACTAACTGGATATTGGAAATTTCTTTTAACAAATCTGGGAAAGGACTGCTTGAGTTTTTTTTACGACTTTGTCCAATCCCCATGATATATGATAATATATGTTCAGAAAAACAAACCTACAATTTAAAGATATAAAAAAAAGTTCTTAAAAAAATTTAATAATTTATTAAGATTAATTGTATGTTCTTTAATGTCCCTCTCAAGAAATTTTCACTAAAAAAGAGACGCCACCATTTGTCTGTGGAAAGCTACAAAGTTCTATGCTCGGCACTCATTGTCATTGAGCAGTGAGGGATATTGTTCGTGCCAGTAACTACTGCGACGCGGTGCCTCGGTTTAAAGAACTCATCCGAAGGAAGAAAAACTACAATCAATACAAACAATTAGCATGGCCGAAAACAAAGATCCTTGCAGTTTCAAGAGTTGGTACATGTATCAAACCCCCCTCCCTTTCCGAACAAAAAATTCATAATCGTTTATGAATTACAATGGAAATACATCAGATAAACACCTGCCATTTACTGAATTAACTGAAGTTTGCATAGGCGTTGGAACCGGGGGGGAGGGGGGGGGGGCTAGGAGGGGCTTAGCCCCCAACTTTTTTTTCCAAAGATAGACTGCTTTCCACAGTCACGTCGCAGTATAGGTTAAAAATAGGGAAAGTGGTGGTATTTGGAAAAAAATTTCGTACTGAAGTTCGAACCTACCTCCCCCCCCCTTAAAGAAATAGGAAATTTGTGTTTGGGAAATGGACATTTCCTTTTTTTTTTTTTTTGCTTGTCACGTTTTGTTTGAAGGTATATTTTTTTTACTCTTATCCCCCCCCACTTTCAATTTGTTTCCGACGCCAATGAGTTGAACTGAATGAACTGAAGATTACTGGTCAGTGATTGAATGGTAAAACTCTGCAATTCTTTCGCTTTTCGGGACCGTTATTGACCATTCTTTGCATGATACACTCGTCGACATTTGCCCGAATTTCTATCTCATGTATATTTCAACAGTAAATGAAAGCTGTGTAAATTTCAGATGCTAATTATGTAATGTCGAGAATGACCAGCCTTACTTAAAGTCGAAGCTTACCTGAAAATTGTAATAAGAATTTATAAGACATACAAACGAGTGCTTTGATTCTTTTTAATTCTAGATAGAGACATTTAGTTGATTATTTCTTTTTCCATAAGCAGCAAAACCAACAATCACAAAAAGCTTCCCGGGTACAATGTCCGAAAAGGTGGTATTCTCTTCGAAGTATTGGATACATTTTTACATATTCCTGCATTGTTACGCTTTCGTCATCTACAAAAAATGGAAGTTGAAAATGGCTTTAAAAAATCACAGCTGTTTGTTAGCTTCCTCTCTATAATTGTTAGATATTAAAGTTAAAAAAAACTATGATAAGAATGACAAATTCACACCGTTTATATCCAGTCGGTCAAAAATAGCTCCAGCTTCTAAATGTCCATGTGCAATCTTCAGGAACTCTGTTCTTTGAACCTTACCATCCTTGTTCAGATCATAAGCTTCAAAAGCACATGGGAGTCTACTTTGGTTATCCTGAAAAGAAGTTTTGTTTAGGCATACCCGATCCTCAGCCAGGATAACTCTTTTATTTATAATTTAATTCAAAAAGTCTCAAAATGATGCTTAAATATTAACTTTTTCCCATGGAACAATTTTCATTTTATAACTTTCAATGTACTAACAAGTTCTTTAAAATTCTTAGAAAGGTATTCTAAGAGGTCGAAATTTTTAACCCAATAAAAGTATTTTTATTTATACACTATGCATTGTAAAATAATTGAAGTAGATACATGTAGAAGAAACTAAAATACCTCATATGTATAAATATTGTACGATTTCTTCAAAAGCCTGGATACCTAAATGATTTTAATTTTTTATTCTAGAATATCTCTGTTGATCAAATTTGAAATGCAAAAGTATATCATGTGTTTTTATTCGCATTTCCTGAGAATTTATTTGAGATTTACTAATTTTCTTTATATAAAAATACTTATATAAAAGAAAAAAACTTTAAAGATGAAGTTTGAAGAAATATTGTGGGTAAAACACATCACTTTGAGAATTGAGAAACATTGACTTTCCTCACAAACATGTCTCTGAATTCTATTTTATTAGAACAAAAATGCAAGTTATAAATACTAAATCCTTTATCTACATTGTCTAATCATCATTAACACAAAATTATTTGTTTACTGTAAACTTTAATTTATATACAATAACTACAACATATATAAGTCATGTAGATACTGTATAACCATATAATGTTTTTTTTTCTTCGAAAGTTTAAATATAAAATAAGTGTACCTTTGGTGGCGAGTTTCCTGCAGTTCCATACACAAGAAGAAGCGACAGCAACACCTTCAGTATCATTGTCTTTTTAATTAGAGGAAACAAAATTTACTTCTGAAAATAAGGCAAAGTGTTTATGTCTTGAAAGAATGTTTTTTGCAAATAACAAGAAAAACCTACCTAGGCAACAAAACTGTAGAATGAAGATTGAAATGATATTCTCAGGCATACGTACAGTGATTTATATACGATTTTGCTACAAGAGAATTATGACATATGATAGGTCAATCTACTGTTCCTTGTCAACGTTTTGTAAAATATTTCAGATAAATGAACCCTTGAAGATAAAATGTTTCCGTAACGACTGAAAAATGATGCTGGAAAAATGACGTTGTTTACCTCTTGACAGATAACAAGTATTTGAAGTAGCTATTAATTACAGAAAATTTTAATTCCAAATTCTAACCGGATAATTTTATCTACTCTTCAGCGAACATCTGTTTCTCCTGTTTCTCTTTTAACAGCAGTTGAATCAAGACATGAATAATGTGCCAAATTCTCAATCTTTTCTTTTTGTTTATAGATACATTGATTTAATGAATGAAGATTATTTCATCATATTTCGGATTTTTCTTCTACGTGAAGACACCACAAACAGTTTTTTTGTTCGATTATATTACTTGTTTACTTTATTTTGTTACTCAAGTTTTTGATGAAAAGTAAATTTTTAAAACCGGTAGTTTCTTAAAAATGTTTAAGGATATTCGGATCAAGGACATGGATGATAACTCTTTATTACTTTTTGAAGTTTCTTTCAAAATCAGGAATGAAATACCCCAGCGTGCATCTTTTCAACTTAAGAAAACTATTGTTATGACTTTTCCTCTTTTCTGTTGTGTAATTATTCTAATAAACATATAACACTGTGAATTTAGGCATGCTTTAGATATTACATTACATTTTAACAGGATAGTGAAGGAGACATAAAGATTTCTTCGCCCATGGAAAACATATTGAGGAATACGAATTTTCGTTACAACATACAACATGTAATTGTTTATCGGCGCGTAATATTAAAAAATTAGTTTGGAAATTTTGGGAGAAAAAAACTATGATGAAAGATGACAAAGGTAGGCTATTTGATTTTAATCCTACATAAAGTATATATTGAGAAGTTATAGCTTAAATTAAAAATATACTAGTTACAAGATGTGTTTGTGAAACACTATGCAGTATGCCCCCGATGGCAACACAAATCTGGAGTAGGACGTAGACTTGCGTAGTATACACTAACCCTCGACAGCGCAATAGTTTTTGCCTCGGTTAAAGTTGTCAACAGACAGACATACACACATACATACAGACAGGACAAAACAATATACCAACGGGAACTTTCCATAAAAAATAATTATATCTGCTTCCGCACAATAACAATACCTCTCTCTTTCTATCTCTCAAAAACATATATTGCACAGCCAAAGCAATTTAATACACTTAATTAACTAGACACGCCTTTATTGCTTCTGCATATTGACGATTCAATATTCAGCCATAAAGCTACATAAAGCTACATAATTTGATTTTTAGGTCACCTGAGTAAAGTCACCTATTGCTATCCACCGTGTGTAAACATTTGGACATTTTTTGCTTCTCTCCAACCGCTCAACCAATTTTAACTAATTCTGGCATAAATCAGACATGGATGAAGGGAAAAAAATTGTGCACATCATTGTCCCTGCCCCCCCCCCCCCCCCCCCCCCCCCCCCCCCACATTCCTGGGCCTGGGAGTGGGGCCAAAACAATTAATATTCATGCAAGCTTTGAAAATCTTCTTTTCTCCTGGACATCAAGCAGTCAAACTATTTGCATGATTGGAATCAGCATTGAGTACTCTACCAAAATTTTGAATTTCATGGCCCAAGGCTTACAGTACCGACCAGACCCAACCTGACACTAAAGCCGTCCCAGAAAACAGTCCCCTGGACTGCTTTGGAACCGCTCTGGGACTGCTCTGGGACCGCTAAATGGGACTTCTCTGGGACTCCAATAGAAAGCAAACCCAGCAGTCCGAGCTGTCCCTGTGACTGCTTTCTGGGACTGCTTTGTTCACTCACCTGTGAAAAAGGTTCTGAGTGACATGATAGTTCTGCCCCCTTGTGTATTCTGAATTTGCAGGCTCTCTAGGCCTGATGTTTTGTTTACTTGCAGCATAGAGGAGTTTAAACCATTAAAAAAGCAAGGATTTCTAACAATCTTTTAATAAGTAAGAATTGCTTGTATTATAGTTAATTGATAATTTTAGGGACTGTTTATTTACACATATGTAGTTTAGAATAATTTTCGAAAAAAAAAATAAATAAAGTTATTAAATAAGGAAGTCAGAAGGAGATTTTTATCCCTAAAATAAAGTAAAGGCTCAGAGAAAAATATCTACATGTAGGCCTTTTTTATTAATTGATTTTAAACTAAATACTCAAAATTTGCATTGACACTATTTAAAAAAATCATTACATTTAGATATAAGATTTTTAAATAAACAAGAGGCCCACGGGCCTTATAGGTCACCTGAGTATCATGTAACAACTTTCCAGCGATTGTATTTGGTTCGTGTTTTAATCCAAAAGCCATGAAATTCACAAATTTTGAAAGAGGCACAATTGCTTATCAAAGGGCAGATTTCAAAGCCTTAATTTATTTTTAGTCAAAGTACCCCCCTGGTACCCCTGACCCAGCGGCCCTGAAATTATAAGGCCAGCTTTTTTATGTTTAGGTTTAGTTATGAACATGATAATAAAAAAGTCCCGAAGGAGAAGGAAATAAAAATTTTTTTTTTGATATATCAATTATGAACATTTGTACCCTTTTTTATGCTATTCTAATAGGCTCCTTACCACTGGTCAAATAATTAATGCTTACAAATAGGAAAGTAGAACATTTAATTGCTTATTTCATCATCTGTTAGTTTGGGCCAGTTATAAAAATTTTGTGATGTTGGCAAAAATATATTTTTAAAAAGTCTTTAAAAGTCTTTCAATATATCTTCATTTTTTTAATATGTGTTAGGTGAATGTGTAGACATTGTTCTAAAATTTACTTGATGCCTTAAATTATAATAATTTCTATCATAAAACAGACAGGGAGTATTGGGGAGTAGGGTGAACATTTTTTTTTCAAAATTAAGTGTAAAACAATTTTTCTGGCTGATACAAATGATACTACATGCCTGTATATATTTGTATATTCTTGCCTTATAATAGTTGAATTGTTTTGTTTCTTCATGTTATTGTTTATTTCTTCCTCAAATGGACTTAACTTCTCCTATAGTTTTATTCATTACATCTGATGCATACGCAACCCTTTTCTGAAGAATCATCTTTAGACTGTAAGCTATAACAGAGACCTAAACAATGTCGCTGGCAATATGCAATAGCTACCACGGGCAGTTTAAAACCTGGGGGAGGAAAATAATTTACAGACAGATACTTTTGAAACGAATACATAATTATCTCACCAGCATGTCATTGTGCAACAAAGTCGTCAGCATTTTATTTGTCCTTTGAACGGGTGAAACGTTTTGAATGGCACTCGTATCAATGTATTTTACACTAGTCCAAGCTATCTTCTCAGATCTAGCTTTATTCACCCGCCGTTTCATCCTAAAACTGGAAGTGCGAGTTCGTAAATTTGAAATCTCGATCCCGACTCAAATTTGACATCGGAAAGAAAAAAATTGTTATATTTTTTTTCTTTCTGAAAATTCAAAACCTTGAGCGAAGGGTTTGTAAAACTGAAAATAAAATAAATCATGGTCTTAAATATGTAATTAGATAATTAGCATATTAACCAGGAGCAAAGGATAAGATGTTCAAAAAATTCATGCATTTCACTATATAATCATTAGAGCCCCACCCTAAAACAAGAACCTGGGGCAATAAATTCACAATTTTGGTAGAGGCACTCTTGCTCATCATAACTATGTACTTAGTTAGTTTATTTAATACCCAGGAGCAGAGAAGAAGATTTTCAAAGAATTCATGTATTTTCACTATATAATCAATAGAGCCCCGCCATAACACCAGAATCCCTGACTCTGGGCCATAAAATTCACAATTTTGGTAGAGGACTCATTGCTGATTACAATCATGCAAACAGTTTGACTGCTTGATGTCCAGGAGTAAAGAAGAAGATTTTTAAAGATTGCATTAGTTTTAGTGGTTTTGGCCCCACCCTTCAGGTCCCAGGGGGGCAGGGATCATGAAATTTACAATTTTTGTTCCCCTTTACCCATAAAATTTGGTTGAAATTGGTTCAATGGTTGCAGAGATGAAGCTGAAAATGTTCAAATGTTAACACACGACACACGACGCACGACGGACGACGGACGACGCACGACGACGGACGAAACCAGATACATGTAGCAATAGGTCACCTGAGTTTACTCAGGTGACCTAAAAAAGCTACACGTTTTACACGTACCACGCTTAAAAAAAAGAGTATTCCAACCCTGGTATAAAACCTTACAATTTATTTAATGACCATGGAATAAAATTATGCCACCATTTGTCCGTAACATAAACAATGTAAACAATTATTTGGGAATTTACAAATGAATTTGTTTTTAATTTAGAAACAAGTAATTCAAAGAGTACATTTTAATGACAAAACCAAAGTTTAAAATACCGGGAATTGTGATTTATTTCTTTTTTTGTTTGTGTTTACCTGGCCGATAATGTGTTTAAATAAAATGGTTCTAGTATCAACACCTGCGGTTTCAATTGCATTTGAGCAGAAAATCAATCATGCATGTTATTTGGGTACATGTATCAGTGTTACACATCATTGAACATGCTGCTCAAAAACAATTATCTAATTTCAATCTATGTAAAAATTGTAATGCAAAAAATGATAAATGAAATGTTTATAAATTTCTTTCAGGATTTATAATTTTGAACATTATCTTAGAGTTACATTCTGATTATTTACAGATGTACATGCAGTCATACATTTACAAATAAAACACTTAAAACTGGGTGTTTTAGAGCTAGAGAAAATTAAAATGATTTAAATTTCATTAAAACTAATCATGACTGAAAAATATTACTTGTCAAAATTAACAAAGAATTTTTTAAAAGTCAAATACTTAAGAAAATGCCTTTAGAGTATCCCGATAGTATGGTAATCGGTCATGATCTATAAAGATAAGATCTATTTAAGACTAATTCTAGTGAAATATAATTAATTCAATTATAATTTTTTGTATAAAAAATAAACACGGGAACGAGTATCAATCAAAACCCCACCAGATAATTGTGATGAAACATTCATGTTCAGTGTAATCTATTTATGTAGGTGTGAAAGCTTTCTTCCTTCAACAAATATTATTATGTTCCCCAAACGGAGTTTGGGAACATATTGTTTTTACTCTGTTTCTTATTATTATTATGTTCCCCAAACGGAGTTTGGGAACATATTGTTTTTACTCGGTTTCTTATTAAGGTCTTCCGTCTTCACGGAAGACCTTATAGTGATTCTACTGTTTCTTATTATTATTATTATTAGGGTCTTCCGTCTTCAGCGGAAGACCCTTCTATTATTCTTATGTTTCTTTTTCAATTTTCTTATTAAGGTCTTCCGTCTTCACGGAAGACCTTATAGTGATTCTATTGTTTCTTATTATTATTATTATTCTTATTTTTTTGACTTTCTAATTTTGTGCACGCGATTTCTCGAAGACTACTGGATGAAATTACATGAAATTTTCAAGACAGATGTGTTGTAACATGTATTTATTATATCCGAGAGAAAATTTGGAAACTCACTTCCGGTGCCAAGTTACGGACAATTTTCTGAAATTAAAATGACATTTTGTCCAAGATTAAACTCAAAAACGGTAAAAGATATCAATATGAAACTTTCAGAGATTATAGATCGTGATATATACCATCCAGGACGCGACCTTTTGTTAGCCGTCGGTACTTCCTGTCGTTTGGAGAAGCGAATTGAAAAAATCATATTTTCTAACTTTTTTGTTTTTCAATATTTTTTATTTATTTTTGGAATATTAATAGAGACCCTTCTATTAATGCTTACTATATAAGTTGTTTGAATATTGGTTAATCTGAACTCTAGATATTAATATTTGAAAATCTGAAGCGGGTCCAAGATGGCGTCTGCCTCTGTCAAGTCCGCCATTTCCCGAGTAGGGGTTTATGGAGGCAGCTGAGCGTTTTATTAAGCCATTCTGACATAAGGATACATGAAAAGTAAAAAACTACTTGGACTTTCACGTAGTAGTACGTTGTAATTACGTGTCAATCTTAAAACTTAATTTCCGTTTCACTGCTTTAGTTTAACTGGGCTAGATACGATATGTAATGTGTACAATGTGTTAAATATACCTTCTTAACGTCGAAATAAAATAAAGGTGATAAGAACGTTTTATTTATTTAATTTCATTGAAGCTATCACACCTATTTAATAGATCAGTCCAAAGAAAAGGCGCGAATATTTACTCGTGGCGTTTGGCGCGAAATTATCAATAGTGGCCAGCCTTTTATAATTCTTAGACAGGTGCACTGTTGCAAATGTATACACAAGTTTATTTAGAGCATTGCTCCCAATAGCTTAATGGTTTGCGCGTTAATACTAGTAGATCACGTAGTAATTACGTTACAATTTTGTATCAAACTAAAGATTTATTGCAGGGTCTTCTCAAACGTCTTCTGTAACTGGTTTTGGTTGGTTCTCAAAGTAGAAAAAGAAAAGGCTAAATGTGCAAATGAGAGATACCTTTTATCATTTGTTTTGCAAGACGGAAAAACAGATCTTAAATCATAGTTATAAGTTATAGTTTTTCAAGAAGCAATATCGATGCATGTATATAGTAAGTATAAAACGTATTACCACTGTTTTTCCCATGCAGACTTGTGTGATATTAAACGAATAGAAAAGACAAAAATAAGAAAACCATTTTAATAAGATCGTCTAATGGAGTTTATATTAACATTCTTTTCTCAAAGATCTGAATCAAGTTATTGAATATAAATGGTATCTGATTCCTTCACTGTCATAGAGCGAGGCATGTTTTTCGGCGAAACATTTCAACCTTTTTATGAAAGTGTACCTAATCGGCAAAGTTCACTTCTGAGACCGGAAATAAAAAATTTAAATTATAGTCATTTCATTGCTTTTGTGTTACTTTTCTATAGAATGTGTACAATGTGTTAAATATATTTTCTAAAGCTCGAAATGTAGGCTGTGAGAACATTCTTTTTTTCTTAATTTCATTGAAGCTATCACACCTATTTAATAGATCAGTCCAAAGAAGAGGCGCGAAGATTTAACGTGGCGTTTGGCACGAAATTATGAATAATGGCCCGTCTTTTATAATTCTTAGACAGGTGTACTGTAGCAAAAGTGTACACAAGTACATTTAGAGCAGTACTCCCAATAGCGTGATAGTTCGCATGTTGGGGATAAAAGGGGAAAAATCGGATTGGATTTTCACGCTGGTGACCTGGATTCAATTTGTGACCAAAATTTTTAATAACTTCTCAGCTCGATTTGACGAGTTTTTTTTCCAGAATCGGACGGAAGACCTCTCGTTGCTCGCAACGAGATCGTTTCTAGTTATTATTATTATTATTCTTTTTTTTTAGACAAAATTTTGTGCAGGCGATTTCTCGTAAACTATTCGGTGGATTTCAATGAAAATTTCAGGAATTATAGGTCCTCATATGAATTTTATATAAAATGCCGTTTGTTGGAAAATTCGGTACCAGTGCCAAGTTATGGGCAATTTCCTGATTTTAAAATGCAATTTTGTCTTCGAGTGTTCTCGAAAATGGCTAAAGATATTAACTGGAGACTTATTAGAGATGATAGACCATGACTTATAGATGTGCAATTTTGCCTTCGTTTGCGTTGTCAGTACTTCCGGTCGCTACAGGAAGTGAATTCAAAATGTGCACTTTTTCAACTTTTTTGTTTTTCAATATTTTTCTTTGATATAATTAATGTTAATGGAGACCCTACTGGAAAGGCCTAATATATAATTTATTTTAGAATTGATCAATCCACACACTAGATATTCTCATTTAAATATCTGAAGCGTGTCCAAGATGGCGGGGCGTCTCCGTGAACTCCGCCATTAAGCAAGTCGGGTTCTAGAAGGTCAGCTGAACGTTTAGATGAACGAAACTTCTACCAAAAAGATTTATGAAATGTAAAGGATTATTTAGATTGCTACATCGCAGTTACGTTGCATTGAGTATTGTTTTAATATGAGATTTCCTCAAACGTCTATTGAAATTGCGTTTGTCTGCATCTCAAAGTAGAATACAACATGACTACAAGTGGAAATACGATGACAACAATCTTTTGTTTTGCACCAGGAAAACTTATCCTAAACCATGGTTATAAGTAATAGCTTTTCAAGAAACTTGCCTGACTTAATATTCACTATGTTTCTGAAATACTACTTGACTTCTTTATTTTTCCACGCAGGCTTGTGACATATTAAATGAATAGAAAAGACAGAGAAACATTTTTTTTTAAAGATTGTTTATTAAAGGTTATACCGGGTACAAATATTCTTGTAATAAATGCTAGTTATTGAACATAAATAGTATCACATTCCTTGACCGTCGGAGGGCGAGTGATTTTTTTTTCAGTGAAACATTCCGGTCTTTTCATGAACGTGTAACTCATCTCCACTTTGGGGGAAAACAGGATACAAAATTCGTGGAAAACACTTTAGTGTTACTTGGCCGTATACGATATTATTTTTGTATAATGTGATAATTAAAATATACTTTCTAACGCACGAAATTCCGGTTATAAGAACATGCATTTTTAATTTTCATTGAAGCTATCAAATCCATCAAATAGATCAAATATTTCAAAGGAATAGCGTTAAGAACTACTTGTGACGTTTCGCATGAAAGAATGTATCGTGACCCGACTTAAGTAGTAGACAAATGGTGACAAGAGTGTAGAAATATATAACATTGGCATGCCTGTTTATGGAGTTGCATGGAATAAAAAGTTGAATACATATCGAAAAAAGGAAAGAAAACAGTATCATCTGTTCATCACTAATAGATTATCTACCTAAAAGTTACTGTTAAAACTCAAGTAACAGATTCTGATGTGATCATCTTGAGCAAAGTTTAGCAAGCTGGCTGTCATTTTACAATTCCAAACTGAATTTAAAGAAAAATGTAATGTATGTTGGAATCAAAATAAGCAATCTCGCGATATTCGAATGTTAAATTTGAAGCGGGTTCCCAAAGGTGTAATGGGTACCGCAATGGATTTTCACGCTGGCGACCCGGGTTCGGTCCCCCGTGTGTCCGATTTTTAAAATCACTTTTTCAGTTTGATTTTACGGTTCTTTTTTTCTGAATCGGACGGAAGACCTCTCGTTGCTCGCAACGAGTTTCGTTTCTAGTTAAGGTCTTCCGTCTTCAGCGGAAGACCTTCTTGTTATTCTTAGGTTTCTTTTTCACTTTTATTATTCTTTTTTTTCTTACCGATTTTGCGCACGCGATTTCTCAAAGACGGCTTGATGGATTTCTATGAAACTTTCAGGACTTATGTTACATTACTTGAACCTTATGCATTTTTTTTCGATTTGATGACGTCACTTCCGGTTTGGAGATATTGTCGATTTTATGATTTTTGAAGGGTCAGGTTGTCCGCAGACTTTCTCAATAATGGCTCAAGATAGAAACATGAAACTTTCAGGTATGATAGACCAAGGTCTGTAGATATGTATAACGTATTTCATTTTTATCGGAAGTGCCGCACGTCGGCGCTCGCTATGGCCCAAAAATAGACGTATCACTAATTTCAAAATTTTAAACACTTTTTCGAAGATATCTTTTTACCCAGAAATATTTTGTTAAGACATATAGAACAAAAGAAGTGTAGAATTCCAAGATCTTTCAAATGATATCTAGAAAAAAGGGCTGGCCCCTAAAACTAGGGGCCTAGAGGGGCCGAAACTTTTTTCTTTATATCTCAAAATCTATATAGAATTTGTTATACGTCAAAGAAGCAAAGTTGTTTAAAAGGTCAAGCTTAATCAATTGGCGTCGTCAAAATTCGTCCGGCAACGTCACTTCCGACCAAACCGGAAGTAGTCGGAAAATGTGTATTTTTGCCGTTCTTGACAAGTTTTTGGGTAACAAATGTCTTTGGAAGCATAAAAATTAATTTTCCGTCCGTCGTCGTCACTTCCGGTCAGACCGGAAGTAGCAAAAAATGGTTTATTTTTGCATTAATTGACATAGCTTTAGATGATTCAAGCTATTTTTGGGCGTTATTTGGCATTTTTGTTAAAAATAAACTCTACTTCCGGTCAAACAGGACGGAAGACCTACTCGTTGCTTTGCAACGAGCTTTGCTCTAGTTATTAAGGTCTTCCGACTTCCTTCGGAAGACCTTACTGTTATTCGTCTATTTTTTATTATTATTATTTTTCTTTTTTTCATAGTTAGGGCGAAATCTCAGCTGTGCGTGGAGGGATTTGAAAGATTTTTACTGGGATGATGCATCATGAAAATATCTCCAGACGTGTTTTTCTTTTTTTCAAAATTCACCTTCGTTCGCGATTTTTGGGGATTTTTGTATTTTTTAAAAGGCATTTTGTCCAGCAGTTTTCTCGAGAACGGCTAAAGATATGAAAGTGAAACTCACTGAGGTGATAGAACATCAAACTCCGTTATGGGCAACGATCTTTATTTTTCGTCGTCGGCACTTCCGATCGCAAACGGAAGTGAATTCAAAAAGTCCCATTTCTCAACTTTTTTGTTTCTCAATATCTTTCTTTAAGATTTACAGAGTTTTTAGTGTGTCTTATAAGAATTCTAAATATGTGTTCAGCATCTTGATGCGTGCATATATTTAAAAGATATTACCAAACCAAACTTTGTCCCACTGTCGGGGGTTCGAATCCCGCTGGGGGCGTTTCAAAATTTTTTCTTTGTTTATGTCTTTTTTCGATTGCAAATGACTTTTATCTCTTTTATAACACGTATGGAATATTTTGCCGATTTTTAAAAGCTATTTTTGAGATACTTTGAGGAATACCTGTAATTATCATGATGTATGATGAGATACTGCTGTGAATAAACGTAAACAATAAAATACATTCTAATATCTTTTTCATGGGATGACTCAGCATAGAACTCTAACGAAAAGTCGGTCGGAAGACCGCTTGTTGCTTCAGCAACAAGAACGCATCTAGTTATTATTATTAATCCACTTTTCATAGTACATGTCATATCTCCGCTGTGCGTGGTTCAATTTGAACGATTTTTTCAGGGATGGTGCATCATGTTAATATCTCCAGGGGTGTCCCTCACTTTTTCGAAATTTACTTCCGTTCGCGTTTTTTGGGGAAATTTGTATTTTTTAAATGGAATTTTGTCGCAAAAAATTCTCGAGAACAGTAACAGATATAAAACTGAAACTTACGGACGTGATAGAACAT
>PRKT01002180.1:0-31727 GCA_003671525.1 Saccostrea glomerata | reverse complement strand
AAAAGTGTTAGGGTATATAGTAATCGGGATTTCCGTCCGTCCGTCCGTCTGTCTAGCTGTATGTCTGTCCCCGTCTGTCTGTCAGTCTGTCCTACTTTTTTTGCCCTTTTTTTTCTAAAGGCTTGCAGATATTTAGCTGAGTTTTGGTATGTGAGTATTAGTTTATTCATCTAACAAGAAAACAAAGAACTAACAAGAGTATGGGTAGGAAATTGGTATGCAGGTGAAATTTAAACGACAGAATTTTTTTTTGGTAGGTCTGTTTTTACATCCTAACTTACACAATTTGTGTAAAAGTAGTAGTAAACATTGAATATCTGGTATTTTTTTTTAAAATTTAATTCTATAATTAAGCAAGATGATTTTTAACCGTTACGGCTATCTTGACGAGATGATATCAAATTTCAATTAATTATGGAAATAAATACGTTTTTTTTTTTTTTTTTTTTTACAAATCTCTACTTATTTTTTGTCAAAAAAGGTCATACATTTATACATTGCACATAACAGTTTCCTTAAGATAACTTTAGTTTTACTTCAGCTTTTTCTTGATCAAATATATTATCACAACTCTCTATTTCTAGAAAAAAGCCGTTTAGACATTAGACAATCTAAAAAGGCTATTAAAGTCATGAATCAATAGTATGTGTTATGCATGTATTCATTCATGTAATGAGGATGTCCTGCAAATGAATTTTACTTTATTACTGAAAGAAGAAAAAAATCATTTGATTTTTCAGGCTAAAGAGATAAAGCAAAATGACATTGGGTCATGTCTATCGCGAATAATGATTCACAGATAGATTTAATCTAAAACATGAAGCTGTTATGTTCTGGGAAAGTCGTATTTCAAGGTCACAAACTTTTGTGTTGTTAAAAAAAATCTCAGACAGGTTTAGGCTTCTCGTGTCTAAATGTTTTCTCATGTTATCATGTTAATTTTTTTTTATTGAACTTTTGTGATTATATGCTAGAATGGCGTACAAAGAATTTGGATTTGTGGTGGATTCATGTCCAACAAGTAAAGAGGAGTCCAATGAGGCAGCTACCAGACTGAGGTGTAGTGTAGACGAGTTCGGACGTAGTCTGTATGTCTGTGTTCCAAATGAAGAATTGTCAGCCAAAGTAGAATTCTGTTATACGAAGTCAATTGTTGCACTCTATCAGAATGGTAAAAATTATAAAATGTATCAAACTTTTTAACTGATTATTTTTTCCAATTATTCTTTTTATATAAGCAAATCTCTATTACAGTAACATACCTTATTTACTGATTTTACATTGCTACATGTATAATTCGTAAAAAATCAATATGATTAAAAATTCAGGTACTTGTCTCAAAACCATTCAGAATGGAGTACTGGACCAGATAAGTTGTAAAAACTTCACAGAGGGTTGTCCAACAGAATTTTATAGAAGTTCAGATTTGTACAAATGTAAGTAATTGTTAAAACGATACAAGAATTACAATGTACCATTATATCAATTTGATTTAGCGATATAAACATAATTAACTTGGAATTTCTTTTGCATAGATCCAGCTTGCAGCAATCTTAACACACAGGACCGATGTTTTCTTGCAGTTCCTTCATGTAATTCGTGAGTAACCCCAATAAAAGTTTATACTGATTCAATTTTCTTAAAAATCAAATGAGTTTTATTTAATATTTGATAGATTATTATCTTCGGCATGTCGCCTGCGTGGCGCAGTGGTAAAAGCGTCTGCTTTAGAGTCGCGAAGTAAGGAGTTGATTCATACGTCGCGGGTTCAAATCCCACTGTGGGACGTGGAGACAGGTCCTTCCAAGATGAGGCAGTATAAACCAAGGTCCCGTGTCGCAGTATATACATGCTAGAAAAAGATCCCTCCTTGATCAACGGGCCTCAGTGCCGAGTTTAGGATAAAATTTACAGCTCTCCAGCGGCAAGTAGTAGCCTGTCCATATGAGTGAAAAATTCTCGAGAGGGACGTTAAGGGGGATGTACGGCCACCTTTAGTGAAGTGAGAACAGAATGTAAACATTTCTTCAAATGGCTAAAGTACATTATATTTTGATCAAATTTTAAACCCTAATGATAAAGATACAATAAATATGCATAACTGAATGCATGTTGTGCATATATAATCTATACTTTTGCAGAAAAATGCTTTTGATATGCTCCGTAGAACTGCGCAGCTACAGAATTCAGCAGAGCCTTAAAAAATCCAAAAAAATAAGCAAACTGTGCATTAATGTTCTATCTACAACCATTTGTTGAGAAAATGTCTAAATCTTGCACCTTTAAATGATAATTTTAAGTTCAAAACAAGGTATCGTCGTCTTCAAAAAGAGTGTAAAGAACCCTGAAAGTAGTTCATTGATAGCTGCACGTGGTCTATTTTTAGCACAGAATTTTGTTTTCCAGACCTCTTCTTAATATGGAGAGACATAACAATCTTTAAATGTAGAGGAGAATTACAGTTGCAAAATATTTCAAATATTAAATATGAACACTTTTAAAAGAAGAATTGTGTTATAGTGTGGCTTGAAGAAATTTATTTGGTATTATTATCGAATAGTTGTTAAAAAGTGTACGTGTTGAAATAAACTCTTTGATTCCAGGTAAGGAAAAATGAGCACCATCAAAGTTTAAAATTTTTTTAAGAGTTTGTAAGTTTGCCACAGATAACTTATAATATCTATCAAAATTTTAATTATCACCAATGAAACACAAAGAAATTAAACAC
Source organism: Saccostrea glomerata (assembly GCA_003671525.1). Taxonomy (NCBI): domain Eukaryota; kingdom Metazoa; phylum Mollusca; class Bivalvia; order Ostreida; family Ostreidae; genus Saccostrea; species Saccostrea glomerata. The sequence continues at coordinate 28,999 of PRKT01002180.1, read as the reverse complement.
ATAAGATCGATATGAAAAACCGTGTGTTAGTATCAACTAGTACGAGGGGTGATCAAAAAGTTCTCGAACTATCTCTATATCTACCAAACCACAATTTAGATTAGAAACAAATTTGGTGCACACTGAAGTTCTATAAATAGCATATGCTGAATTAAGTTTTGCTCACAATGTGAAAATGAAGTCATCATGCAGGTACTTGTGACGAAAAATGGTTGTCTCAGTGGAACTCATTCAACAAACGACTAAAATATTTATAGTATATCTTAAAAATGCCTTTGAAGTAACGTATATGAATTTGTTCATAGTTTATTAAGACAAATGACTTCCTAATAATTTCAACCAATGATTGGATAGATCGTTTAGTGAAGGAAGACAGATGGTTGAATATGATACTTGTTATGTTGCCCGGTGAAAGCAAGTTTGAAAAGGGGTTTGTTTTTAATTAGGCAATATGCTATCAAAGATCTTCAATTTACATTTGAAAAATACTCGAATATTTCAACAATAATATAACTATCAAATACCTAGTAAGGTATCGTTTACTTTTGCCCCCCCCCCCCCGTATACTCTGTCAAATAAACATTTACAATTTTCATTACATTTGAAAAGGAATAAAATCATTCAGAGTGGGTTAGGAGATTTAATTAATTTTTTTTCTATTTGCCCATTTTGTCAAAATTACAATTTTACAGAGTAAAGAAAAAAATCAACATAATTAAATATTTTATTCCATCTTTGAAATGACGTTTGGTGGACCTCCCAACTCAGGGAAAATTATTGGGTCTGTATTTATTGTGAGAAAAAAAATTTCCTTAAAATTTAAACATATTTGTTGACGGAAGAAAAAAAATATCCTGTAATTTGATGTAAAATAAAATTGAGTCGGGCAATTTCTAGGCAGTAGATCTGGAGAGAGGGCAACCAAATATTTTTATAACAAATGGTCTTATAAGGCTAGCACATGTTCCATCAAATACTTAGTAATGCAAAATTTTTTAATCTTTGGCACTATTTTGAAAATAGAAGCTATTAGAACATATGATTTTCGGAAGGGGGGGGGGTAGTCTCTCATTTTTTGCGATGATAGACATAGCATATGCAATGGACTTTTGTTTGCAAACATTGTGATTGCTTCTAAATTTCAAAGAAACAACTCAATATATTTTTATCAAGCTTCGTATGTTCAATAAAGTAGAGTTTACAACGTAGTCAACATAATGAGACATGATGCGTTTTTATGTCCAAACATTACTCCATACAATGTGTTGGTGATTGCAAACAATCAAGATATTTACGTGAGGTGCCTGAAGGAAATACTTTAACTGCCTATTTTTTCTATCTAACTGCTAAACAAAAGAGACATATGTACCAACTTTTCGAATGTAAGACATGTAATTGCAATTTGTTTTTCATGCAATGCATATTGTTCAACATTTTCAAATTAAATGCTAAGCATCCTCCTTGCAGTGCCCCATTTCAAAATAACTTCTATCGTCACAGAAAAAAGACCCGACGTAAACACAAATGTTTAGGGCATTTTATAGCTTTTTTCTCGAGTTTTAAAGAAACCAACAAATTATCAAGACTTATTCCACGAAAAATTAGATATAATCATGGTAATAAACGCATCTATCCACAGCAGATATATGCATCTGCCAACCACGTGCTCAGTGTAAGAATATAAACTAGGAAACTCGAGCCACGAACAGAACAGTTTTTCCCGATTTGCTGGAGTGGGGTTAAAATCGCGTTTTTTCATTAATCAGACGAAGCGATGCAACAAATAAAAGTAGTAAGTAATATACCTAATGGTTATAACTTAGTATTTTTTTGTTTTGATGTTATTATGGTCGCATTTATTCAAAAATCAGTGTTATCCGAACTCTGTGTGACAGAGGAATGGCGGACGAAATAAACACATGGCCTCAGGAAGACACACATATGAAAAATCAAATTTTCAAGAATTTTAGATAATGACAAGAAAAAAGCGAAACAAATGGTTGTAGCCATATTATCAATGAATCAAACTAACACCATTTTCAATGCATTTTTCATCTCGTGAATGCTGTAGCTGCGCAGTTCTACCATGATTAATTTCCTCCTAATTAAGACACAATGAACTTAATTATTTACTAATTTTGGTCTCTAACAGTAGGTTACTAGTGCATTAACATTTTGAGTCACTTTGGGCTAGTTTAGACGAGTATTAAGCGCATTCTTGGCATTTCTTATTTCATACCAGAATAGATCCAATTGGTTTGTACATCCCCCTTAAACATCATACCAACTAACACATATCTTTCACACAGATAAGATAACTTTTCAAATCACTTAACGAACTGCAAAATCACTACCGTTAATACTGTCCTCAGAAATGTTGTAGATTGGCAAATCGTTGAGTTTTTTAATTTAATATAATTAACTTCATTGTTGTTGGAGAAAACTATTAAATAGCAAATATGATTGAATTATTGGAAGAAGGAAATAAGTATTACTTATCCCAGTCCTGTACAAACTCATATTATACCTGTATATCTTCATGAAAAGATATTTTGATATATAAATCTATTTCTTTTTGTTTAAATATATTTAAACATTACAATTACCATAATTGTGGGAAAATCCACATATGTACATCTGACCTTGAATACAACCACTAATTACAGCAGTTATTCCAATACATCTACGGCTGGAAGTCATGAAGAATCCGCTAACATAGGAACCATTCTCGGTGTCGTTATACCTCTCCTGGTACTGGTGGGGATTCTGGTAGCCTTTCTTTTTTGGAGACGTCGACAAAAACTAAAGCGTTACAGAGACTATGGAGGTAGATATATATTCAATACTACATTAAGTATATATAATCATTTAAAATATGTAAAATTGAATTTAATTAGCATAGCAAGGGTAGATGAATTGCTTACAAATGAATCAAAAATGCAAAAATAACCTTCGTCTTTTCTTTGTTATTAATGCATATGATGCGTTTTCTATCTCTACAAAATGTGTTTACTAGCTATAGTAGTTTCTTAGATGATCAGAAAACGGAATGTTTGCAAGTTCACTGGATACATGTTATACTCGGAGTATATTCAACTTGTTTTGTTTCATGCAAGAACACTTACAGCTGTGTTTTCACCACTGTTTTCTTTTTGTTGTATGCATGCATGAACCTGAACGTAAAATTGATTTAATTAACAAGGGTCAATATACTAGTTCTCTGCCTATATTAGCCCCGTGGGAATCCGGGTTAGAATAGGTCCTCAGTACCCCCTTGCTTGTCGTAAAAGGCGACTAAATAGGGCGGTCCTTCGGATGAGACCGTATAAACCGAGGCCCCGTGTCACAGCAGGTGTGGCACGATAAAGATCCCTTCCTGCTCAATGGCCCTGAGTGCCGAACATAGGCCTAAACTTGCAGCCCTTCACCGGCAATGGTGACGTCTCCATATCAGTGAAATATTCTGGAGAGGGACATTAAACAGTATACAATCAATCAATCATCTTCGCGAAATAAGCCACTACATATTGTACCTTGGATGAATTTCAAAATTTCATTAAAGTTAAATTGAATCAAATTGTGTTAAAATATGTCGTTTTCTTTAAAACCTAATAACTGATACATGAAGGTCTGGATTGTAAATATTGAAAGGTTACTTATTGCAGCAATTCTATCGATTTCTGAAAGTGTGTTGTAATGATTGATGAATAAATGTTTTGATTAATAAGCATCTTTGCTTTGCAGTGTACTCTATTTTGATAAATACCAATTTCTTAAAAAAAAAGATTTATCGGATTCATCTCCTTAGTTTTATTTCACTTCGGTTTCCCTTGACCAGTCATTCCCTAATAGTAAAATGAAGCATATCAACTGATTCAAAGCATCTTTTTTATATACATAATTAATAAAATTAAGAAATTAAAGGTTGAGAAATTAAATTAATATTTTATAAACTGATTTAAAACGATTTTTAATGATTGGTATCTTGATGTCGTAAACGTGATACATGTAAACTGAAGTTCTTAATGAAGGGGTCATATAAATGTTCTAAAAGAAAAAAAAGTTTTAAGGAAAGCTCTTGAAATATAAAACACCGGAAGTTCAGACTCTCTCCGATTGATTGTTTGATTGATTGAATATTTTTTAACGTCCCTTTCGAAAATTTTTCACGAATATGGAGACGTAATCGTATGCCGGTGAAGGCTTCAAATTGTGACCTTTACTGGGCACTTAGGGCCATTGAGCAGTGAGAGATCTTTATCGTGCCAACGCCTGCCTCTGACACCGGGCCTCCGTTTTTAAGGTCTCATCCGAAGGACCCGCAACTTTCATTTCAAAGTGCCGAGCGCATGGCGAAGGAACAGTTGCTACCCATTTTATCGACTAGGTCAGTCACGGCCGAGATAGAAACTCACAATCTTCCGATCACGGAGCGAGCGCTCCTGAGGCTAATTAAACAATCACATAAAAACATTAAAAAAAATGATTTGGCGCATGTTTTCTTTTCTTTTTTCAAAACTGGTTTAGTTTTCCTGGTTCAAGTAATCATACCTAAGTTATTTGATTCAGTAAAATGTGATAATCCATATGAGTTGTTTATTGCTCTTGTACGTAAATGAAGACACCTATGTCCTGTCCGAGAAAAAGGAAAGAAAAATTCACAGGTAAAACCACCTGGTCCAGCGCTTTTCTCATTTTCCATATTTTTTGCAAATAATTAGGAATTTCAGAATAACTCAATGGTCCTTCAAGACTTTCTGATACTTTTTTTTAAATATCGAATTTTTTTTTTAGGTTTTTCAAATTTTTAAGGAAAAAATATTTTTTAAAATATATCTTATGCTAACAGACAAACCAGGGTATTTTTTCACACCCAAATATAAAAATTTGATATTCTGACATAGGAATAAGCATTTTACTATTATGTTTTCTAATATTTTTCAAATACGTATGACCCTTAAGATATTTTCCATATTCATGTCATATTTTTAATTCAATTCTGTGACATTCAATTATTTCTCCCCCTTTTTTCTGTGTTAAAATTTCTTCATATTATCATCTGAGATAAAAATATTAATTTCTGAAAGAAAGATAAGTGGCGCTTCACATACAGTTTATTTTTACATTTGAATTTGATGTTGGTACGTCTACAGAAATTGTACAAGTGAAAGTTAGAACAGAGGTACATTAGTTCTCAACAGAGCTGTTTTGGCCTGAATTTAAAAAAAAGTTGTAGTACTTTCACTAACTTTACATTGTATTATGCTTTGTTGCAACCACTATTGAAATAACGACCACTATTGAAATAATTTTATCAATAGTGGTTGAGAGTGCATTTCAATAAAAAAGAAAGAGTTAGTAACAACTATTGAAATACGACCACTATTGAAATATTTATATCAATAGTGGTTGAGAGTGCATTTCAATAACAGACATAGGTAATAACCGCTATTCAGGGTTCGAAATTAACTCATGTCCGTAGGTCAGAGACTAGTAAAAATTGTGTCGGATTAGCAGATTTTGTAAGGTACTAGTCCGTACGGACTAGTGCAAATCCGGATATAAGTCTAGAATTGGTTCACATTTTATTAATTTTATTTCCGAGTCTCTTAGATGTTTGAAAATAAAAGAGGAACGCAACCTCGATAAAGCGTTTCTACATTGTGATCAATAGACAAAGACGTGGGGTACTACTAAACAGAGTACACTAGAGTACAACAGAGTACTTCAGAGTACGCTAGAAAAATTATGTTATTTAAAGCAATTAAATTGTTTATTTATGTATCTACAACTTGATTAAACATTATTATAAACTTATTTTCCAATATTTGTTTCAAATATTTGTTTTTAGCGATATTTTGACAAGAAATAACATCCAAAATTAAACGCATTAAAGATTACGGTATACATATAGCTTATACCAAATCTCGATTACTATATTGTTTCAGACATTCTCACTAAAGACTTGCATCTAAATTTTATCAAATATTAAATTCATTGCATGTGTAAATATTTTTCCTATTCGCAATGAGACATTTTAACATGTTTATGTTAAATTAGATCGGGATTAAACGATCAACCGTAATCTGAAATCAAATATTGAAATAACTCGTAAAATACAGAAAACTTACAATTTTTTAAAAATATATATATATATATTCAATATGTTAAACTAAAGAAGAAAAACATATAAAAAGTAGTTTAATTGCATTAAATTATAAAATATTACTAGCGTACTTTAAAGTACTCTATTGTACTAGCTTACTCTGTTTAGTAGGACCGAAAGATGTGACCATGTGGAGATTTCTGAAAGTTGAAAACCCTCTTTCTTTCCACACATACATGTACTTCCAACTGATGTGTGGACACATATTTCAATGAATTAATTGATAAAATGTTAACATTTGTATTTTTCTATTTAAATACTAAACGGCGGACTAGTGGAATAATTTGCGGACTAGTGGAAGTTTGAAGTCACTAGTCCATGCGGACTAGTGCTAAAAAAAGTTAATATCGAACCCTGCTATTGAAATTCTACCACTATTGAACTAATTATATCAATAGTGGTAAAAAATGCATTTAAATAACAAACATAGGTAATACCATTATTGAAATAATTATTAAGATAGTGGGTGTGAGTGCATTTCAATAACAAACATATACAGTAACCACTATTGAAATATGACTTCTCTTGAAATAATTATTTAAATAGTGGGTGAGATTTATTTCAATAACAAATATAGGTTGCAACCACTATTGAAATAATGTTCACTTTTGAGATAAAGACTTTAATATGGATTAAATTACTGATTTCAATAGTACATTGAACATTGAATCCAATATATATTGAAATAATTAGTTCAAAAGTTGCTGATGCGGTGAAACTTTTCTTTCAATACAGTTTCAATTGAATTCAATTTCAATAGTGTTTGAAACCTATGGTTACCATATTGAAATGCACTCTCACCCACTATAGAAAAATCATTTCAGTAGTGCTTGTATTTCAATAGTGGTAGTTCAATTAAGACTTCATGATTAAATTCCATATCGAAAACTTTTTAATGAGGAGCAATAGTTTGTGGCTGAAGATTTTTCAAAAGAAAAATATCAATTTTTTCTCTTTCGAAGTATTCATGGCGAAGTGTTTAAAGCGTCTGCTATAGAGTCAGGTTGTAAGGAGTTGTTGATCCTTACATTGCGGGTTTGAATCCCACTGCTAGACGTGGAGATCTGTCCTTCGGATGTCCTGTGGAGTTCCAACTATCCTCTCCATCAATTAGACACATGCCTTTTCACACATATCGAAACAATTTGATGATCAAGAGTCATTTCCATTGTTTACTTTATATATTGATGGTTATAAATTGAACATAGCTGTCGGTGGTAAATTGAAAGTGGAATCCAACAAATGTAAGACCAATTTTTAATGCCATAATATGTATATCTTTGAAAAAAATTAGTGTGCCCAGTCCCCCACCTTCCGGTACCAATGCCTATGTTACACTCACGTGCCATACATGTATATGTATTTGCATAACAAGTATGACATTGTAAACTTTCAGTAAATTTTAGTTTACATCAAATACATGCAAACTGGAAAAAAATAATAGCAGTAAAAAAATGAAAGAGAGAAAAGAATTTTCAAAGCTTAGAAAAATCATAATCGCTCACTTTCACATCCTGGAGTGACCTCATCGCTGAAGACTTATCAAACAGGTTAAATTATTCAGCATACCTAAGATTTGAAAGAATATTGACTAATCCATTCACATTTTTTCAAAGTGCGTTAATATGATCGATATTAACGCACTTTGAAAAGAAATTCTATTCCTTCAAATTGCGTTAATTTGGTCCCAAAGGATGTATTCGCCTTAACAAAAGAATTGACCTATAGGAGAGGACAATTTCCCGGAAAAAGTGACATATAAAAATCAATCTTTATTTGCTGTTTTCTATCGTATATATGTCTAAATTTTTCAAATTTGTATTTTATACCTAAAATTTATTAATTACAACTTTACAATAAACCTCCAAAGTTGACCGAAACACCATTTTGTCGGTTAAAGCGTTGAATTTTGCATGAATTTTGGCCTTGAAGTCCTTCAGGGCAGGCCTGCCCCTAAAAAAAATTGTGGTATTTTGATAGATTAGGATGTAAGGAATAATTTAAGATACGATTTTTTTAGGGGCACCCCTGCCCTGGGGTCGAAATTCACAAAAAACCTACAAAAAATAAGGAAACCTGATTTTCATAATCTGCTTTAAATTTATGCATATCAATCTTATAGTCAGACTAGCTCAGTTGACATATACGCTGGCTTTTTTACACCTTGGATACTTTCTTTTTAAAGTCGGGGGTTCGAATCCACCTCGTTCAACACTTTTAAAGTTTTAAATTTCGTTTTCTCATAGACTATTTTAATTTTTTTTATAGACCTGTGTATTTTTCCTTCAATTATCTATCCTTTATGCATGCCCATTCTTGATATAAGATTAAAGAGATATTAAATCGTAACAATCCAATGTACAGTTGTCAGTCAGGCGGAACGAACCTCAGCACTCTTTCTCCGAGGACAAGAATAACTCACTATGTGTTACTCAGTACAGGTATTCTTGGCAGCATTGAGCTGCGATGAATTTCAATTGTATATACATGTATTTCTTAGAATTTAATCACATTGATTTTAGCTACGTATTTCAGTAAATGCACTCCCTGGGATTTCATTTAGGCCTATATAATTTGCACACATTATTGACATGTTTTATTATATCCACGGATAAATAGCCTACACATTAAGAATAGAATTTCAGAGACAGTAGACATTACCTTTATGCACAAAAGAAGTAAAGACAAATATTATTTATTACATTTGGATATAACAAACTCAGAAAATTAATGAAAGGGTTCCTCCTACCTCTACTCACTGACATAAAGAATTAGGTAAAACAAATTGTTATGTGTATTCAGCCTAATGTCATTTACTGGAACGGAAATCGACAAGCTTTTTGTAGAGAAAAAAACCAAGCCCGGTCCTATAGGTCAGAACCCTATTTATAACGAAGTGATCCTTTAACGTAACGCACTTTGAAAATTTTTTTTCAAAGGGCGTAATTTTTCAAAATGCGTTGTAAAACCCCCTGCTCTTTATTTCATTTTCTGAATATATAAGATAAGTTTTACCACTCTGTTTGAATTCAGAATAACGTTATTTCTGTCAAATGAAGAATGAAAAATTTGTTTTAGAAAACGACTGTCCTTGATCTAATAATTCGTTTGGATAAAAATTTTAATTGAAATAACTTTGAAACAATTTAATTATGTGTAAGATGTCATTACAGTGCTAAAAGGTTATATTATTTTTTTTTTGATAATTTATTACATTTTGAAAAAAAAAACTATTTTACAAAAGGACAAACATTGAGAGAGAGAGAGAGAGAGAGAGAGAGAGAGAGAGAGAGAGAGAGAGAGAGAGAGAAAGAGAGAGATATGATTTAGAAAATAAATCAGTTAATGGCCTCCGGCTTTCATCAAATTATTAATTAATAAAATTAAAATATCAATTAAATTTGCAACATCAACATAATTTTTTTTTTCGTTCTGAGCACTTTTGGACGCCAGCAAGGGAGACAATTAGGGAGATTTTTTTGAAATTGAACTTCCTGTCTTTCAAACTGAAAATCTCAGATTGATATTTTGAAACATACATTTGTGACATTAGTCTGGGATGTTATTGGTTTTACCATTTAGTTAAAATTCATTGTGTCTGCTTCTTCGCTGATGACATTAGACAAAGATATGCATGCTAACTTTAAAATCATCATTCAATGCATTTTTTGTTATTGAACACCGTACATATTCGATTAGAGCATCCTAATCGCTTTTCAGTACTTTCAGTACTTTGATATGTTTTGATTTTCATTAGACTGTGTGTGTAGATTCTGAAAAAAAATACTTGAAGAAAATTTTCAATGCTTTCGATAACAGAAACCAACCCCCTTAAGAATTATAAACAAATGATACAGTCTATTTATCATAACATATGCCCTCTATGCATTAAATTTTATATTAAGTATCAGTCACTGTTTGCTGTTTTACTACACGGTAAAGCAAAGACTGAGATTTACGTTAAATTTTCAAAGATAATACTGGTTGAAAAGAAATGAAATTAAAACTATCGACCCAGGCGCATAATTAAAAGAAAACTTTTAAGAATGCTTCTAGAACTTAAACTGTTAATGCTCAAAAATGAACAGAAACAATTATGGCTCATACCCGGTATTTACATGCATTTGTATGATCGATTAAAAAAATCATATTATTCTTTTTTTACACATAGCTGAAACGAATGATGTGGAGGAAAACAAATCATTATTGGAAGATCCTACCAGGGACAAAGGTTAGTTTTATCATATTGATTTTGAGACTTTTTCCAGTATAAATAAATTCATTTCAGTCTTTTCTTTGGTGTATGGAGAATTTAGCATGTAATCATAGTAAAATAACAGTCACGGGTACTTTGGGGTGGAGAGCACCGATAAAAGTAACTACCTATGCAAATATCTGTTCGATATGGAGGTCTTTTTTCTTGATCCTAAATGAGAATTATTTTCAACTTAAATGAGCAAAAAATGTTTAATTACCTAATTTATTGTGATGTATCATCTTGCAACACCTTTACGCCAAATGTAAATGGAAATTGTAATCACCTTTAAAAGTCGTGTTATTATATTTTCTTCTCTTATATTTTACGTTTCTCTCGAATGTAATAAGTACAAAATATAATTATCCCGTGTATTACATTTTTGCCTTGTAATAAATTTTTGACGTTGTATTATGACATACATGCGACAATCTTTTCCAAACAAGCTAATTCAGAGAATTTATGTCCCCAGCTTAGGGAAAAAGTAAACCAGTTCGGGGGTCGGTGGGGGGGGGGAGGTCGGATCCCCTTGACTAGAATTATTTAATGTATACATGTATACTGAAGCAAATAAAATATGCCAATATAGATATAAAGGTTTCATTGCTAATGCTTTATTATGTATATTGAGTCTTTTTATATGGAATATTTATCACACTGTAATGATGATTTTATGACTTTGTACAAGCCAGACCTCATAAATTTTTCATTTCACTTCCTGAATACTATATCATTTAGTAAAAAAACCTATTTAGAAAAAAAAGATTGGATCAATGGGGATGCGAACCAGGACCCTCTCACATGTGAGGCGAGAGACATACAACTAGACCACGGCGCCGCCTTAAACAAATCGGAAATTATATGCAAAGATGAAGTCACATACATGTATATATTCACGTTTGATATTGTCCTAATTCTACACGATGCATGGTGTCTAATTTAACCTTCATTAAACATTTCTATTAGATGTAATAAGAATATAAAGTCCACCGAGAACCTTTTTAATACGTAATAACTCGCTTCATGCCCCTGTGCTAAAAATAGCGACATGTAATACAATAAATACTAATAAAACAAGCGGGGTGGGACACTTTGAGAGGGGTGAGAGAGGTCCAAGGGAGTTTTTGTATAAAATTACATTGCAAAAGCTCAAAATCTTCTAAAAATATCGCCCGGAAAAGATAATGTTTCATACAGACAGAATGTATTAATTTACGACTTTGAACTTTGACCTTTTGACCTCGAAATCAATAGATGTCTTTCTTTGGCCACAGGGAGTTGTTATGTGAAATTTCATTGCACAAGCTCAAAGGGTTCTCGAGATATCACGCGGAAACGAAAGTGTTACAACAGACAGATTTTGCTTATTTATGACCTTAACCTTTGACGTTTTGACCTCAAGATCAATAGGGGTCTTTTTTAGCCCATAGGGAGTTGTTATACAAAATTTCATTGCGAAAGGTCAAAGGGTTCTCGAGATATCGTGTGGAAACGAAAGCGTTACAGACAGACAGAATGACGGACGGACGGACAGACGGACAGACGGACAAACCCAAATTAATATCCCCCACTTTTCAAGCGGGGAACAAAAAAATTACACGAATGCAGAGTATACTTTTGAAACTATCATTCATGTCTCATCAGTATTAAAAATTGCAAGTTTAATTCCCTTCATTGGTTTTGTGTTCCGTACGTCCTGTCCATAAGTTAAAACTTAATGGATTATTTTGATGCAAAGCATATTTTTTATACCCCCGTTTGAAAAGCGGGAGGGTATAAAGTAATCAGTGTGTCAGTCCGTCCGTCTTCCTCTCTGTCCGTCCGTCCGTCTGTTACGCTTTGGGGTACCTACATGTATCTCTTACCCGGAACTCCTTTCATACCACTGAATAAAATTTGATGAAACAATCAAAGAATATTTATTACATATTGTCAATGTGCACCTTTTATTTTACATTTTGATCCGACACATATTTTGGGGTTTTTGTAGCAAAACATGGTCACTGCCATTCATATGGGAGGTGGGGGGTATCATTTAGTGATCTCATTGCTTACAGTACCTCTAGCGAATCACAGAAATGCGTTTTCTTTCAGTATTTGTAGAAACACATAGTTAAGGAAATTCCGGTATTATTTCCCCGATACCTCACATCGTATATGTACAGTAAAACACGTTTATAGCGAAGTCCTGGGGACCTGTTAATTTAATTCGCTATATCCATAATTCGTTATATCCGTATAACGAATTCGTATAACCATACGAGGGTTGTCCCGTAAGATCGTGGACAAGTTGTCTAGTATAAAGAATAAACATCACTGTGTGTGAAATTTTCACTATTATTTAGTACATATTTTAGTAAATTACACAGCAAATTTCAGATAAATATATGCATAAATAAACAAATTATGAGATTTTATGCCATGTATTGTATCACCTAACGGCGCATGGATTATAGTGTCTAAAACAGTGTCACGATTTATCTTTGCTGAAAATGAAGTTGGATGAGTCCGACTTAAATTTAGGAATTTCATTGAAACACATTCTTTAGTCTCCATAAACAGTCGAAGAACCAATTGGCACCCTAATGCGATCTTCTGAAGATTTATTAGTAAGTAACGGACAATATTCTCACCACCTTTTAACTAATAGAAAATCTCATATCGGCGGTCTACTGTGACAGCGTCTTTTGCTATTAAACAAGGAGTTTGTCCGTATGTTTTGTAATCCCCATGGACTCGATCAAAAAGACTTCGCTAAGAAAACTCCTATTTCATTTGTATACTTATGATAAGGTGATATTTTTATAATTTTTTATTCTTCTATGGTCATTTTGAGTCTCTAAAGGTGTCATTACAACATCGAATTAAAACTGAACTGCTCTCCGGTGCGCCGAAACGTCATAAAACGCCGCTTTTTTTCGTGTGTTGTGTTTACCACTTTCCCATTTCGAATGCTCGAGAAACTGCCAAAAATTTACCAAATGCCTTAAAATTTTTTCAAAGACTACAAAATTGATTGTGGAATTGAATGAGGGTAATTTAATCTAAATCTTATGTATTTTAAACTTTTATTTTGAATTCAAACTTGTGTATTCTTTAATAAAACCGTGGTTTTTTTTTTACCGTGCGCCGTAGGACACTACCCCGTGCACATTCAAGCATGATAAAATCTTTATTTTTGCCTATATTTTATCAAACAATTATCATGCACTTAAATATGATAAATAAACAATTAATGAAATTCTCAGCTTAGTGCGCCCATTACTTTTCGAGAAAAACGCTTTGTCCACGATTTTATGGGACAACCCTCGTATATAGCGAATACGCAATATGCATGTTTTCCTTCAAGTGTTACTATCAAATATGTTAGGGAGGCAAATATTACAAAATATTCCTTCGATAACTAAGGTTTTATTATGATTTGAATTTTATATACAAATGCTGAGAGAAAATAAAGTCAGTTTAATTATTCAAATTTTGAAATCTTTGAAAGTTCGTTATAAAAGATGTAAAATTCATTATATTTAACCTCAATGGGACTCAAAATCTCAACATGACTCAAAATCAGTTCGCTATATCCGTAAAGTCGTTACCGGTATATCAGCGTTCGTTATAACCGTAAAATGTTTACAAAGATTCGTTAAGAATTTTGTCGGGGACCCAGAAACACTTCGTTATAACCGCGAATTCGCTATATCCGTACTAAACGTGTTTTACTACATACATGTAAATCTATTACGTACATTGTCTGTAAAGAACCTGATACCCTGACTACAGATACAATAAGGTCTTATATGATTTATATTTAGACATTAAATGATTTATATGTAGACACTCGACATTTAAATATACCGACGGCGTATTGCAAAATTAGCAATTGCAATTTCCATCCCTACGTCGATACGATATAACCTGTTGAACTTGAGCTACCACAGTGTCTTATACATCTGTTTCATACTTGGATACTTTACTTGAAAAAGACGTTAATGATAATCTAACAACCAATGTATATGATAAACGTGATGACTTTAACTTTTCTATCTTCAACTTCCCTTACTTCTGCAGAAAAATACTTTTATGTTCCTTAGTTCTCCTGCCAAACGACGAGTATTTTTTGTTAAAGCAGGCAAAAACAAATAACATCATGTTGAAGTGAAAAATGTTATCTATTAAAGTAAATGACGGGAAAATAAAACACAGTTAACAAAATGGGGGTCAGCAAAGGAGGACTCAAATCAACACATCTTATTCAAAATATTACATAATCTGACCCCCAGCACCATAATGACATTATAACATGATGTACATAGGCAAAATGGGAGTCAACCAGACTAGAATAAGAATGCAAACCCTGTAATCTTTCACAAATTACAATATACACGTATTTCAAGTTGACCCCCTTATAAACATCATAAGTTTCGAAGTCATATACAAAACGCTCTAAACTGCTGCCTGCCATCAAAAAAGGTGGGAAAATAAAATAACAAACAGCAACAATCCAATCAGAGATTAGATAAACCCACCCAAGCAGAAAAATACTTTCATCACCTTCATACGGAGTGTATATATCTAAGTTGATCCGATACACAAAAGCATGCTCTACGTATGAACAATTTCTAAAACGAGGTAAAGAACAAAGTACGGTATTGGCCAAAAAATGCCGGCTGTCAGACATGCTCCGTTCAAAACATTTTAAAAAGCTTAGAATTTTTAGAATCAAATGATATATAATTTATATATCTGACTTAAATGTATGTATTGGAAAAATAACGCTGAATACAGTACCTTTAATAGCAGAACGTCGAGATTTTACGAAGAATTTTGACGCGACGTCATAAATACGTTAAACGTGTAGTAAGCGTAATCTGAAAATTCTAATTTACTGGCTATGACACAGTTTAGATGACACTGTAAATATAAATTTAAGAAATTAAGTTGTTGATTTATTAATACGTCATTATCGTTTTTTTTTTTATTTATTTATTATCATTATTACTTACAATGTAATCCTCCACGAAGGTGTCTCCTCTTTAGTTGATTAGAATTAAATCCAACAGAGGAACGGGGAGAAAAAGAAATAAACAGTCATTTCTCTTTGAAATTTGCGTTCTTTTTATTGCATTGATTATACGGGTTTAATAATTTTTTAAACTATTTCTCTTAAATAAATTGAGAAAAATTCTTTACATCAGATCTAGTGAAAAAATATCCTGATGAAAAAAAAAATCAACGTTTCCCCGGCACCAAAAAAAAAAAAATCAGTTATTTAGAATATGGTATGTAAGGTGCACGAACATTTAAAAAACTCGAATGTCAATATGATATTATCATAATTATTGTAACAGTAGTTTAGAATACTATGATTATATAATGTAGAGGAGAGACCCCCCTCTAATGGTCAATTTTGCCAATAAAGATACTACATCATATAAATAAGAATGCGAGGTATTTCGATCCCGATTTAAAAAAATATCAGCACAGTAACCTTTTTAAATTAGTTCATGGGTACAATAAAACTTATTTTTTTTCTGATATATATTTATTTATATCCTGCTTGATGACAGAGGAGTACTTGAAATTTAAATATTTATACCCCCCCCCCTTTCTGAGTTTAATGATTCATATTATTAATTATTTAATTTTTTTTATGCCTTACACAATTTTTTGGGGTTTTAATAAGACATGTAAAATGATATTAAATAAGAATGTAAATAAATCATCAGTAAAAGTTTTGATTAAAAGTTTTGTTTGGAGGGGGATTAGGGGGGTATAAATCGGACTCAGTTTTGACTGAATAATATAAAAGGCATTCTTTCAATTCGCTTAAAACGTTTTAAACACCTGTTCCGAAATTAGTATTGTTTTAGTACATGTATTCAGAAGACTACTCTACTCTTTTCTCACTTGAAAGACTTTCTGCAAGTCTGTGTAAATACGTATACACGTATAATTGAGAGTCATTTTTATATATGTTTACATATTCAATACATGTTGACAATAATGTCGGATAAGTCGCTCGTAGATTTTTTTTTCAGAAACCCCACCTCCTATAGCAGCTGATGATAAATATTTCTCCCAAATTCCAAATATGTGTCTTTATTTCGTTTTCACCTATTCTTATTAGGATCAAAATATTTAAATTGGTAGTAACATTTTCTGTTTTTTTTTTTCATGTCTCACAAAATTTCTTTGCTTGATAGAGAATGTAGCTATTTAAAAATCTACCTTGTGTCTTTACTTTTCTGACAATTGAACGTGATATACCTATGATTCTCGCAATAAACAAAAACAAAAAGAATCTAATGAGTTAATTTACATATACAATACAGACAGACAGGTATTTCCTATGTGTAAAGGATATACTAAACATGTTAAACTTATTGGTTCATGAAAAGTAGTTTTAGTCATTTTCCAAAGGAGCAAAAAAACACAAATAAAACAAAGAACACAAACAACCTGCAAGCCCCTACCCGGGAAACACGGGTCTTTCATAAGTTGGCCCATGACACCACCCTCCCCAATAAATAGGTGTTTCCTTTTCTGAAAATGTTGCAATGACGTAGCATCGTTTTTGAAAATGAGGGTTAGGGGGCAAAGATGAAAAAAAAAATAACTTACCTGAAAAAAGTTGACAATTAAGCAAAAAAAAAAAAAATTCATGAAAAATTAAAAAAAAAACAAAACAAAAAACAAAATGGGGGGAGGGGGATTGCCTAAACTCGAAAGTCATGTTTCAGGGGTGAAGGGGTGGTGAAGAGGCCAACTTCTTTAGTATCATTTTTTAAATACTATATTTAAATACTCAATACTGTAAATCACTTAATTTTCGCGACTTAAGTAATACTATTAATATACGCGAGAATTAAATTTTCGCGAGTACACTGTCTCGCGTAATTACGCGAAAATAAAGTTCTCGCGAAAAGTGATTTATAGTATATACTACATGTAATTTACCCCTAATTTACTGTACTGTAACAAAAAAAGTGGAGGGGGAGGGAGGCAACCGGCCTATCAAAGAACATTTCCAATAGTAAAATTTACGTTTGGAAAAAATTCCCCCTCCCCTGTTGCTACGTGCCTATATTGAATTTTTTTGACAGAAAAAAATAAGTCATAAGCTATTTTTTAGCAGTGGTTAATTGGCATTTCTTATTCTACAATGTACATATAATCCTTGTATGTCCCAATGTACGCCATACCGTTTCTACAGTACAAAATGAATATATATTAAATGATATATATGTTGTGGTGGGATTTTATCATACATAAACGTGTATTAATATGTGGTAACTAAAGATAGTACAAATATTAAAAACAGATGCTAGTTTTTCTACATGAAGTTCATGATCACAGATTAAGAAATTCAATCAGTTGTGATTGTCTATGCAATCGGAAATTACGGATTTACCTGGATTTAGGTGTGAAATACGTTTACATCTATCTGTGTATATAAAAGACGTAGTGTTTACGGATATCACTAATTTTATAGCTTAATTGCAGCACACTCAGATTTTTTTCAGAGGGAAAAACAAAACAGCAAATATGTCCAAACACTTATTTCATTGCTGACAACTTTCGGAGACGATCTGCTTTCCTTCGTAACAAAGAATCACGTGGGTTCTGTCTCATCCGTTTGACTCCTTACTGTTACATGTATACGTAATCTCTAAAAAACCTGAAAATCCAAGGATGAAGGGTAGGGGAGTCCTTAGCTTGATGACAAGTCAGAAGCTGCTGAATGTCGATGATCAATGTCAGATAAATTTCAAAATTCCCTAACATTCGCATCATTTATAATTTAGCCCCCCCCCCCCCAAAAAAAAAAGACTAACAAGCAAGAAAAAAAGGTTATGTCCATTGTCCAAACACGAAAAAACTATTTCGTTGGGGGTGGAGGGGATGGGGTGGGGGCGGAGTATAGGTTCGAAGATTTTTTCCAAACGACACCACTTTCCCAATTTTAAACCTATACTGTAACGTGTCTGTGGAAAGTGGGGGGGGGGGGGTAAACCTACGCAGTAATGTTCAATGCAGAAAAATATTTTCCTTTACGAGTCTTCCTCAATGTGTATGTAGTCTTTAATACTAGTCATAAATAGTGTGACTTCCGAACAATCATGACAACCATTAAAAAATACAATAAAATGCACATACATTGAATAAATTTTTACGATATCATTTAAATGTAGCATTAAAGTACATGTATGGTTCAACATTTAATTTGTCAGATCAAGTATTGCTGTATAGCCATTAATTGTGAAATGTAAATATTATATACATGTACATGCCGTAAATCTTGGCAGTGTGTAGTTGATAGCAGATCAACAAATAAAAAAACACAACCAATCCAAGAAAATAATAGATACTAGATAGTATGCACGTTAATAGTACGAAATAGCGGATACAAATTCAAATGTTTATTTATTATAATTTTTTTGCAAATATAATTATACTGGAGGTACATGTATAACAGATTTTTAAAGTTATTCTTGTAATAATTAGATTTAAAAAATATCGTGCTTTTTTGTGAATGATATTTTTGTGCTGTTATTCAATGCTACATGTACAGCCGACGGACACTATACGATTATGCATGCAAGTGCATACGATGTACAAACAGCATTTAGGAACCATCTTTAACTGCAATTTAAACTTTGTTTTCAAAATATTTTATTTATATTTAGGGGTATTTGTATAGTTTACTAAGCCCAGTGATGGGACTTGAAATAAAAAAATCTCATTCTGTGTAAATTAAGCGTCATTAGCATCGAATCAGGAACATTGCGTCGGTAGAATATATTTATCCGTATGCTAACTTTTGTAAAATTCATATTGATCACAGGTGTGAAAGGGTCTAATTTCATAAAAAATTACTCATTTTTCAGCATAATTTAACGATTTTGCACGACCATTCGATGTTTAGCGCGTATCAGTGACGTCATAGTTAAAAATTACGTCACTTTTGTACCAGTGGAATTTACTTCGCATCTTCTTAAGTTCAATGCATAACATCAAACAATGATACAAAGATGATTAAAATATCGTATTTTTTGCGGCGAATTATTGCTAATACCGTATTTTATTCTTATGGACGGGCAAGTTGATGATACAAGAATATCAGCAGTCTCGTTTAAATACATCATTTTGTAAGTTCTTTGGTCGATACAGTGACCTTGTCAGCAATACAATTTATCATTGAGTCAAATGTTGAATGACGTTTTTCATACTGATTGTTAGTCTATTATTAATACACTGAATTGACGATGGATTTTTCCGTTATTTCCCGATCATAACAAGGACCACACGGCGGGTGTGACCGGTCAGCAGTGGATGCTCACTCCTCCATGGCACCTGATTCAACTTCTGATGTTTTGGAGGTCCATGTTTGCTCTGCTTCTGTTTTATATTGTTTTATGGATTTTGATATTTAATGCAGTTCGGAATCTCAGATCCTTTCTTATATGAGTTTTTGTAAGATACTCTAGATCTTAATGACGTTTTAGTAGAAACTTCTTTTAAGAGTTTGAAGTGTTTTACAATTGACTAGATATATGGTGCATTTCTTTATTGTCTTACTATTGTGTAAGGTTATATGGAGTACGTAAGGTCACCTCCGAATTTTCCTTGTACTTCCTTAGCTATAGGGTTCATGATCAGGTTGCACATGAGTACCTTAAAGTGTAAAGTGCTATTTACGTGATACTTCCTATGACGCATATGTAACATGTGATTACATGCTAGATTCATAAACTCCATGCGTCATATAAGCACATATACTTCTCATAAAGATAGAGATAAAGTTTGTATTAGTCATATCGAATAAATTTGAAACAGAACTAGAAAAAATTCTAAACGTTTATGTTTTTTTGGTACTTCGCGTACGAGTGAAAAATTTGATTATAATGTGATTTCTTTTTTTTAATAGATTTAGAAAAATGCAGTACACCAATAGAAAATTTGCTTTCGAGGACAGAAGCAGAACTCAAAATCGAAAGTAAGATATACGAATTATGATGTTCAATTTTAAGATCATTAAAAATTATACTATATTATTTATATTTATTTAGTTAATTACTTTAAAAATGCTTCATCAAATGAAAACATTGTAGCTCAACATAGGTCAGAGTCAAAGATTCGATTGAGCCTATGCGATCAAAAGGTATCCGAAATCTATCTGACATTTGCTGTATGTTTTGTTGACTGATAACTCTTAACATTTCCCCTTGTCAAAAAACATTCTTGAAGAAAGGGTATTTAAGGACGTTCGATCCTGAGCTTTTAAGCCGAGTTTGGTCCTGTTCTTTATTTACGCGGGTATGTTAAGGCAGCACATGGATCAGAATTCGGCGAATTAACACTTTTTTATTACATGAAACACTAATAAATCGGAACAGTCATGGATAAAACTTTTACTATCATTATGCATTCTATAGTCGTCAATGAGACATATACTACAAGAGGCACTACAGCACGACGTCACCACGTGACGTCTATAATTAGAAAAAATGCCTTAATGAAAAAGTGAAAAGTTCAACACCACCCCAGGGATAATGAATTTCAATTTGTAGTCATTGTTATGTAAAAACATCTCTGTACCATGAAAAGTGCTGCTAGAATCCTACTGTCCTAACATAGAAATAATTATTCAACACTTTCAGAGGAAACATTCCCAAAATTTTTACATTTTGTTCATAACATCGAAAAAAATGAATAAATTCCCTTAAACCACATGATTCTAGCAGCACTTTCCATATAGTGTTGAACTTTTGCATCTTTTTTGTTACGAACGACAGAGGAAAGGCTGATCGGCAAGTAAACACCCTTTCTGATTTTATTTTACGAAGAAACTGTAGATTTATATTAGCATACCTTATTCATAAGCTTTATTGCCACATGAATCACACATAATATTCATTCTAAATACTTTTAAACTCAGATTTCTTGTGTTTGTTTACATGAATTTCTCGTTACGTTTCACCTTCACTCTGCTACTGCATGATCAACAGTTATGACGTCATGGGTTTGGTATTTAACCTCTGTGATAAATACAGAGACCCAGAAAGGACAAAATTCCGTTTATTTTATGCCTCTGCATATTTTGATCCAATTTACGACCTCAAATCAATCTTTGATATCGATTTAAAGAAATTATTATCTCTAAAACTTCACGTCATATAGCTTACTATGACGTCATATCATCCAGGCAAGTGGAATTTTTGGTTGTAACCTTAACATATACCTGCGTATAAAATTCTGCATCATTTTAAGTTCTTACAATAAATTTGAATTCTATAACGAAAACTGAAAAAAAAACGCAATTAAAGTAGAATTTAGCTAGGAACTATATTTCGTGGCGGAAGTTTTTTAGAAATATGAAAATATTTCCCCTTTGCTGGAATTGTAAATTTTAGATTTCTATTTTTCCATGCTGGTTGCAAACAAAGATGCTTTTTGCAATAAAACGGGTCATGCTAGTTCTGAAATATGTATTAAATTATTTTTCTTGAATTCGTTCAACGAAGTGTGACAAATATAGTAAGTATTTTTAAAAATCCAGGAGAAAATTGAGCAAATTTTTACGTAAAATTGACACTTTTTAGTAATATCTGAAAATTTATATCATATATATTTTGATTGATTGATTGATTGTATACTGTTTAACGTCCCTCTCCAGAATATTTCACTGATATGGGGACGTCACTATTGCCGATGATCTTGAAGGGCTGCAAATTTAGGCCTATGCTCGGCACTTACGGCCTTTAAGCAGGGAGGGAACTTTATCGTTCCACACCTGCTGTGACACGGGGCCTCGGTTTATACGGTCTAATCCGAAGGACCGCCCCATTTAGTCGCCTTGTACGACAAGCAAGGATTTACTTAGGACCTATTCTAACCCGGATCCCACGGGGCCATATATATTTTGATATTCTTTTCTAAATATTCAAGATAACTTCGACCTATTTGCTTAAATTCAGAAAAAAAGTTTTAAGACTTTCAAATAGTTTTCTGTCTTATCAAATTTTCATTGCCAGAAAAATCACATTCAATTAGTGCAGAAAGGTCAAGTAATTGAATATGCGAAGCAATTTGAAACCTTTTCTTTGACACAAGTTTAAAGTGTCTTTTTTTAAAAATAGATTTTGTTTCATGCTTTAATTGGATAAAAATATTTGTGGGAAAACGTTGAAGATGTACTTTTTGATTAAGACACAAATTTCAGTTCATTAAGGTCACATTAAATCTACTGTAGCTCCAAAAGAAGCTTATTGACCCCAATTTTTTGATTTGATTTTTAATTCAGCTATGTACATGTATGTAGAAACTTAAAAAAAATGTGAATGCTCAATCAGGTGAAAAGGTAAAAAGGAGTTTTCTACGCATGCATAATATCGTGGTACTTATTTTTTAACATCTTTCTGTTAACATACCTAATTTGTTTGATTTTATCGTGTCAAATAAAGTATTGCTATTCTTTAATATTTAAAAAAAATATCTTTCAATTTAAATACCTTTCAATCTCAAAAGGTCTGAGACTGTTATTTCACTTTAAGGAATAGGATAATACATTTAAAATAATCCATATAAGAGAAGATGCTCGATCAGCTGTACAATTTGCGGAGTGATATAAAAAGACAACTCGACTATTATTTTTAATTTTAACTTTAATACATATATAATTTTTACGTTATTTTATTAAGAATTGGGAGAAATTTGGGATTTTGATGACATCTTCACGTATTAATTATAAAGTGTTTTGGCATGATGAAACTATAAGTTCCGAAAAATTGCTTTTTTTGGGGAAAGAATAAAAAAAAGCAGCATGCAGCCTTTTATTCAAAAGACAAAAACCTCAATACCTTACGCTTCTAGATGCATTTGAATATGTTATCTTTTTTGGAGTTCTGGTATCGGTTGTTTAAGAATATAAGTTATTTGTTAGATTATTCATCCTCTCCACACTTTCAAATAAAGCCTCAGTTGTTTTTTGATGCTAATTCTGAAATGATTTACAATTTCCCTACGCCATATTTATCAAATGTCACTTGAAAATTCTTCATTTTTATTATTTTGGCATTTTTAGTTGATAACTTTAGGATATCAGATCTTAAATCAGGAAGGATAACTCCAAAAATTAATACTAAATTTGAAATGCATCAAAATGAAGCTTGAAAATGATTATTTTTTTCATGCAAATTTTCATTTTATTTATCCCCATGAGATTCAACGTTTCTAGAAGTCTGAATCCTGTTAATTTTATAAACTGAGGATCGCACTACCTTGAGTGAATGTTTGATTTTATACATTTCTCTTGTGGAATTCTTATCATCATTTTGACAACTGATTCCATCCTGAAGAATTTAAAGAGTTATGATGGTCTTTCTGTGTTTATGAAACTCTTTTGACGTATCATACTGTAAATAAATTTTATATCTCGTGCACAGGGAAATAGAATATCTACTGAATATTTATGTTAGCCTACTACAATATCGTGTTATGCAATTTAAAATGTGAGAAAATATTATTTGCCCCTGGACCCTTTGTTTCTTTATTTACATAGATCTGTTTACATGTTATTTGACAATGTAATTTAATTATCGTAAGGTTTTTGTTATACGAATGTATTTTTAGTGAAAAGGCGCCTCGAAGACAAAGAATTTCTTGAGCGTTATCAGAAATATCTTGCTGAAGAATCGGTGGAAGTTTGTCCCATTTCACAAATACTTATTGTTGGTGAACACGGAGTCGGAAAGACAACTCTACTCTATCGCCTCCAAGGGAAAACTCGAGAGGAAATAGATAACATCAAAGAAACTCGTGGAATTGAATGCCACAAAGAAAAAGAGAGCTTCATTGTAACAAAAGATGAATTAAGTAATGCAATTTTAATTATAATTTGTTCAAAGAAATTTGCATCTTTTTAGCTTTAATTGTTCATCCTCAATTTTATTTTAATCTTATTGACACTATAATCATTATTTTTGTCCATCCGGCCATAGAACCATTCTTTTTTATCATTGAGAAAAAATATTACTTTTCCTTATACATGTATCTTCATATTTCATTTTTTGGCCCAAGTTTGTGTCAAGTTGATGTTTTCAAAGTCAGATACAACTATAAAGGACGAAAGGTAAAGTGTGTTCTTAAAGTATTTCCTTCGTATACTGACTGTTGACCGCCTCTTCGACCACTCTTTTTCAAGTTTTAAGGTCACACGACACGTTCCTCAAAGTAGGTCGCAGGTTTACTGCATAAACATTCTTACGAGAAACCATATCCTGAAAATTAGATATAATGTTCCTTAGAATTTACAGCATATTATATGGATTTTTTTAATTATTTGATTTGCCTTCGTAATTTTAATGCTATATTACTGTTAACGCGGTATATTTTCAGTACATTTTTTATGCTTTACTGTTGAAAAAAATGAAGTTTTAAGCCATTTTTGTGAAAATAGTTTTTTTTTTTAAAAAAAAAAAAAGGTTGCCTGACTTTTTTTAAAAAGAGGTAGACGAATTAGTCAGGAATTTCAAAATATCAAGATGGGGTAAAATCTAAACTACTGATATGAAAAGAAATCATGATGTTTTCTCGGTAGATTTAATGCTAAAAAATTTCAAAGTTTGCTCTTCTATTGCGTTTATGGTGTTTATGGCGTTATTTATGGCGTTATTTATGTCTACAACGTCATTAGTTGAGCGTAGTCACTTACGAGTATGAAAACCTTGACATAAAAAATATGCATATTCTTAAAGGTGACATACATGCAGCATTTAATTCAAATTAAAGGACAATAACTCATATAAGGGTCATGAGATCCTTTTGCACTTATACAGTGAAGTTAGGTGTAAAGACCCTGAAGACATTTGTGAAGATTTGGTGACTCTACGGTCTATAGCTTCGGAGGAGTAGCGAAAAATATGCCTTTCGCACAAGGGGCGATAACATTTAAAAGGGTTAATGTTAGGGAACATGAATGAAATCTTTGAAATATTTTTAAAAGTACATAGTAATGATGCATAGACATTAAGTATATGATGAAAGACAAAAGAGATACAAAAAGAGCCAAAAGTCTCATTTTTGGAATGACCTTGACCTTTGACCTTTACATGAATTTTAAGGTCAAAGGTCAATGAATCTTATGCAGTAAGTCCCATGTCTCTACAACTTCTCGTTTTGAAAATTTTTAATTATTTGTAAAATTCAAAAAGTTTCAGGGGTAATAACTCATTGAAGGGGTCATGAATACTTTTGCAATGAAGGATTTAAGGTTTTCTTAATTAGTCAAAGACATTGGTGAAGGTGTCATTCCTCTACAATTTACGGTTTTGGAGGAGTAGCAATAACAAACATTTTTTCGAAAGGGGCGATAACTCTGAAAGGGGTCGAAGTTCATATACGCAGGGTCAAACAAAAAAATCATTTAAGGAGTACATTCTTATGAACTACAATTCTCTTCAGTAACTTGTGAAACAAAAAACCATTCGGCGGAAAAATAATAAAAATAACTAGGAGACTTATTGTTCACAGAACAATAAAGGGGTCTTTCCACCTTCTTAAATTTCAAATTTGTTTTATATCCGACTCCTTGAAATCAAATTCCATGAAAAAGAAACCAAAATTGTCTGAATCGATAGAAAAAATATATAAAAAAATTAAATGACCTTTAACTTTGACCTTAAAAAATTTTCAAGGTCAAAGATCAAGGGTCATAATGCAATTGATCCCATGCTTCTACGACTTTGTTTTCAAGTTATAAGTTTTAATAGTAAGTGCAAAGAAGTTAAAGGGCAATAACTCATATAAGGGGTCATCAGATCCTTTTGCACTTATACAGTGAAGTTAGGCCTAAAAACCCTTAAGACATTAGTGAAGGTTTAGTGTCTCTAAGGTCTACAGTTTTGGAGGAGTAGCGATAACAAAGTTTTAAGCACAAGGGGCGATTACTTTTAATGGGGATAATGTTAGTGGACAAAAATGAAATCTTTGAAACAGTTTCAAGAGTACATATAAATGATGCATAGACATTATGTATATGTTGAAAGACAAAAGAGATATAAAAAGAGCTAAATTTCTCATTTTTGGAATGACCTTGACCTTTGACTTTGACATGAATTTTAAGGTCAAAGGTCAATGAATCTTTTTCAGTTGTTCCCATGTCTCTAAGACTTGTGTCAGGGGTAATAACTCATTGAAGGGGTCACCGAATACTTTTGCAATGAATAGATGAAGAGTCCTCTCAATTAGGCAAAGACTTTAGTGAAGGTTTCATATCTCTAGGGCTTATGGTTTCGGAGAAGTAGCAATAACAGACATTTCTTGAGAAAGGGGCAATAACTTCAAAAGCGGTCAAGGTTCATTTACGCAGGGTCAACTGTAATAATCTTTTACGGAGTACATTCTTATGGACTATTAATCTTTTCGATATATCTTGAAACTCAAAATCACACGGCGGAGAAATTAGAAGAATAACAAGTAGACTAATTGTTCACTGAACAATTACACGTCTTTCCAGCTTTTTAAGTTTTTCTGTGTCATTTGGGTTATAAAAAAAGAAGAAAAATAAAAAAATACTCCTCAAGTAGGATTCGAACTCGGGACCCTAAGATCTACGCTACAGAAACACGTGTATTTGTTTGTGGCACAATGTTGAGAATAATGAATAGTTCTGAGAAACACGATTAGTGTATAATGAAAATGCCGATTTCCTGTAAAATCAATTCATTTGAGTGTGTTTGCAATAAAATGAAAACATAGGCGCGTTCGTTTTGACACATATGGTGAACTCATAGGTAAGATGAAATATTCATCTCTATTTCGATTCAATTAATAGTTATAAGCATAAATTAAACTTAAAACATGCATTTCACGAAGAAAACTGTGTCACAGAGAGCGTGGAAATTTATCTAATAGGAAAAAATCGTTATTTTCCAGATTCATTGGATTAATATTAAATCTGAATAAAACTAAAATAAGGCTCAAGATCAAAGGTTAAGATCAAAGTTCAAGGTCATTTTAATCCCCCCCCCCCCCCCCCAAAAAAAAACCCTTCGATAAGCAATTTTGATACTTTCTCAATAAACTTGACCTTTGACCTTGACCTTATCCTCCAGGACAAAGGTAAAAAGATCTCATGCATTGTCCACATGTCTTTACAACTTGTCGTTAAGGAGTTTTCAGTTCTTCGTAAACATGAGAAACTGTTAGGGTGAATAACTGCTTAAAATGGTTTACAAATTCTTTCACACTTATGAAATGAAAAGTGTACTAAATTAGTCACAGACATTGTTGAAGGTTTTGCACCTCTACGGTTTACGGTTTTGGAGGAGTAGTGATAACAAGGGTTTACACTGAAAGGGGCATTTACTTTTAGAGGGATCAATCTTTCGGAACAAGAATGAAATCTTTAAAATGGTTTTAAGAGTACATATTAAAGATGCAAAGATGTTTACAATTTGGTGAAGAACAAAAGAGCTATAAAAAATGCTTAATTTTACATATTTTGAATGACCTTGACCTTTGACCTTGACCTAAATTTTAAGGTCAAAAGTCAATGAATCTTTCGCAGTTGGTCCCATGTCTCTACGACTTGTCATTTAAGAAAATACCTTGATATTTGTAAACATCGCAAACATTCAGGGGCAATAATTCATTGTAGGGGTTGACGAATCCTTTCACAATGAATAGATTCAAGAGTGTACTTAATTAGTCGCAGACATTATTTAAGGTTTTGCACCTCTACGGTTTATGGTTTCGGAGGAGGAGTGATAACAATGGTTTTTCGCATAAAGGGAGAGAACTCAGAAAGGAGTTATAGGTCATATACGTTGGATTGTTTTTCGAAATAACATTTGAACTGTATCATGAACAGCAAAGTTCCTCGAGAACTCTTCCGGTTCAATTTTCGATAACGGAAAAATAATAATAACTAGTGCTAATTGTAACGGGGACCGTTACAGATGTTCCCCAAACGCTCCCCAACTCCCTTTTGGTGCCATATTCCCTGTAATTTCTATTAAATAAGAAATACTTTATGGAATTTAGACGTAATCAAGGTCTTCCCAGAAAAATTCAAAATATATTTTAAAAAGGCATTGCACGCGTGTTCTTGTGCGTAACGACCATATAATCTTGTCTACACTATCTAAAATTTTAATATACTTAATATCAAAGCATTTAATCAAAAAGTATTTTAAAAATACACTCATTCAAGTGTATTTTTAATTTTACTGATTTCACGTGCACGTACGTGCAAGCACGTGCATAATGACTACACCTTCTTGTAGGAGTCCCTTATATTTATCTATATTCTAAATCCCATCCTGTTTGGTTGAAAAACAAGGGAGTTATAGCCATTTGAAGTTTCAGCCGATCAGATTGCAGCACACATGCATGCGCGTGATTTCATATATTTTTATCTTTATCGTCTTGAAGGATATCTTAATGAATGACTATATTTTAAAATTCCAAACATTTCGTCAAAAAACAAAGGAGATATAGCCATATAAAGTTTCAACCAATCAGACTGCAGCACACGTGCATGCGCGTGATTTCATGATTTTTTTCCTATATCATATTTT
>PRKT01002179.1:2172-31872 GCA_003671525.1 Saccostrea glomerata | reverse complement strand
TCACATAAAGCTTCGTAATTTTTCTCTTGGTGTATATAAAAATCTACAAATTTTGCTGTTCTATCAGAGCTTGATAGATTCCCATTACATTTTGACATAGTAAAAAGCTTGATTAGGTATTGGCAAATACTTGAAAGATTGGAAGAAAATAATAGAAAATTTCCTTTTCTCAGAAATCCATATATACATTTTAAGAAATTACATGCTGATTATAGATCCTTTTGGTACAGATCACTAAACTTCATCCTAGAAAACATACCAGAGTATCATTTCACAAAAACATCGTAAATTACGTACTACTTAGCGAGTTACGACGAACTTAGCTAGTACCTAAGTACTACGTTACGACCGTTTCACGAAAGATACTTAGAACTGTCGTAGAATGTGCGCAACTTACGAAGTACCTAATTTTACCGGAAGTAAAAAAAAATTGGCAGACGAAGTTGTAAATAAAGTCAAAAAAGAGAGAAAAAAGAATTTTTCTGCAAGGGAAGTGGAAATTTTGGTGGAGGAGGTGGAGAAAAACCGTTCCATTTTGTTTGCCTCCCACAAAGATGTTAACATCAACCATGTGTATGGATTAATTCTACCAAATCCTTACCTCACTAGTCAAAAATTTAGATTTTAGACACCTACACGAAGCGCGTTTGGGCTGAATTATCTTGATAAACCAAAATAACAGTTTAAACAGACGACATTTTCGATGATCTCGATTCAATGCCAGGAGGTCTGTAAAAACAACAATTAGGTATGTTTTGTTGTGGAAACAGTGAAAGATTACGTGAGGAACCCGCGGTTAATAATATTTTGATATCAGAGTTTCAAAAATATAGATGAATATATTGATAAACAGCGCATTTTTTTTTTGTGCACAATATACATTGCACCCACTAATGTAGGTAACTCCTGCTTATCTTCTATTTCTACCACAGCACTAGATCATTTCAGCATGGATTCTCAAATAGCGGTTACGGAGAGTCTTGGAGACAAAGAACATAATAAGTACCGGGTAAACATTTTTTTACAATGGGTGGCACTGTAGCTCTCCGGTCTGTCAAATTATTTTTTCACAGAGCTACAGATCTATCTCCGGTCTGTCAAATTATTTTTTTAGGAGAGCTACAGATCTGCAGCTATCAAATAATTAGATTGAAGTTGTTTTTCAAATTAAAAAAAAGAAACACAGTTAAAGTCGTTAACAATGCAACTGTGTAAAATCATTAAATTGCAGTGGCAATATGTAGTGTTATTTATTCTACAGGAAAAATAAGCTTAAAAGGAAGAGAACTCTGGACGATGTCTATGAGCTGCAGTGCAAAGTTCTGGAGCAGGAACTTCAAAAAAACAAATTGCAAATTGAGCTGCTGACAAAATTAAATGGACGCGTTGGAAACGGAAAGGATGGAAATGGAAGGGATTTGTTGTTAGAGCTGTTTGCATCACTAACAAATGACTGAAAATGAATCTTTAGGAATTGAATAAAATTGCACACTTGACAGATTCTTTATGCCATTCTCTCTATTAAAATCCATTGATTTCGAAATTTTTCTTACATGCAATAAGTTTACATGTCACTTATTTTTACAAAAAACGCTGACGAATCAACGCTTCTCTCGCTGTCTTGCCATCGTTCAAAGGTCCTTGATAGGTAAGATCGCCGTTCTTGTCCGCATCATTAATGTCATCCATCTCGTCCTCTTCAAGTATAGGAAGCTTCAAGTCAACGCAGATATTATGCAATTGACAGCAAACATACGCTATCATGCAGCATTTCTCTGGTTCATAATTAAGAGCACCTCCGGTTTTATGAAGACATCTATGTATGTAAGAAAAAATGTTTTAGTGTCTAACGTAAGCTATACATGTATATAATGAAAAATAGATGATTCAAGGTATAAGAATACAACTTTTAAACCAGCAAACTTTATTTTTTCTTCCTTTTACGGATTTAATTTACGCATAAAAGGCTTGAAAAAACTTGCAACATTTCTTCTAAATAACATGCACATTGAGTTCTTATTTCTTAACCATCAATTTGATTGCTTTATACTTTCAAGTAAATTAATTTAGTCTGATTCGCATTTAATCTGAGAAACATGTGTTAAAAATTACAATTACCCGCTCAAAAAGTGACACCCTCAAGCATAGGAACAGTTAACATTGCTTGGCGACAGGTGATATTCCAAAAAATATTGACTGCGCAGAATTAATTTATGCGCGCAAGGTCCACTGTAGTATGTATTTGTAACGTTTTACAATGTATGCCTCGGCTAACAATTATTTTCTTTCATGAGGTGAACATTCTCATTGTTACACTCAGCTACATGCAATATTTACCGCATACATTATGACATCCCAATGGTATTCGGACCAAACTTTCTTCGTTCAACAATATATACATGTATTAAAAGACACTTTTTTGCCTACCTGAACCGAGACTTCAGAACCCCAAAAGCCTGTTCTACAACAACACGGGTTTTTCTATGGGATCCATTGTAACTCTGTTCCCCTCTAGATTTAGGGTTATTCACTGGAGTTAAAAGCCAAGGCCTCAAAGGATAACCGGAGTCGCCAAGTAACCACCCGTCAATTTCGCTCCTCTCGAACTTGCGTGCAATACCAGAATTTGCCCAGATAAAGGCATCGTGTGTTGC
The DNA here is from genome assembly GCA_003671525.1 of Saccostrea glomerata. NCBI lineage: Eukaryota > Metazoa > Mollusca > Bivalvia > Ostreida > Ostreidae > Saccostrea > Saccostrea glomerata. The sequence goes on along the minus strand of PRKT01002179.1, from coordinate 29,218 downwards.
ACCAGGCCATTTGCTCACTACACTTAGAAACCTAGTAAAATTAATAATAATGGTATAAACGTATATATACTGAGTAACCCTGAGTTATAGAGGCTCGTAACAACGTAGGGGGAACCCCCCCCCCAAAAAAAAAAAAACTTTTTTTCCTTGAGGAAAGTCAAATACAGGTATAATATAGTAGTGTATGAATAAAAATTGGCACTTAAAGAAATTCGAAACCCATCCAACCCCATCCCCTCCCACACATATGAAATAGGATTCTCGAGTGTGAACAATTTGACAATGGGGGGGGAGTGTCCTATTTTCATTTTTTGCTCGTCAAGTTTTTATCAGGCAAGGTTGAAAATTTTCCCCCTCTGGCTGACCTTCTTAGAACGATGATACGTCATTGGCTATATACTAGTATACGTACATGCATATTTTAGATTATTCTCTCTTTTTTTCTCATCGTGAATCATACTTTTTGCTATAAAACTCAATGAAATACCGGTATTTAATTTCCCATTGAATATCAAGAAGAATGAAACGTTAAGGCTTAAATTGTTAGACTTTTTATAATTCAGAATTATCAATACATCTCACTTTGCCATGTGTCTTGAAAATATTTTACTGAGAAAAGGGAATTTAGGATGATCTTGACACTACAATCGTGGTTTGTATAAACAAAGATGCTTTTTAATAAAACATGCATCAATTAAAAAAAGGAAGTAATGTTTCACTTGTAAGTTACAAATATTATGAATATTATAGTGACACACTTCAAGTCAGAATCAACAATGGCTTGTACGTTGATGGAATGAAATCCTTTTCGACATATGTACAGGTGCTCGTCAGATTTTGGCGCTGTGATAGGTATAAGTGTGCCGTCCACTGCACCGACCACGTTTGGAAACCCCGCAATTGAATAAAACCTGTGTTTTGTTTTCAAAATGTCTGCATCTTCAGATGGAAATTTAATGGTGTTCAAAGATTTGGATAAAACTTGGACTAATTTGTCAATTGATCTGTAAACAGAGTATGATCTCAAGTGTCTCTTCTATATTAAACTTGCAACTTTATATTCAAATCTTAACATTTACATGACATAAATATAAAGGAACTTTTTGTATTAATAATATGATACTGCATATGAATAATAAATAAATATTTTCAAAAAAAAATCTATACACGGCGACATCTTTTTATAAACTAATCCTGTATTTTTTCTAATAAAGAGTCTAATAGTAGATCTACTATGTTTCATTTTTATCTAATTATAAAGACATATATTTCCTTATTTAAACATTCGCCGACCTGCACACAGATGACTTTGAGATACCAAGAGTATTTCCGATGACACTCTGTTCTGTCCCCGAAGCTAGGAATCTTAGTGCTGCGAATAGTTGTATGGATGTTGGCAAACCTTGTGAGCGTTTTGTAGGTCTTTCCAGCTGCTCATCGACAATGTCTAAAAGACTTATGATTGATCTTCTATCTAAACGGAACCTCTTAATCATTTCGTCGTCACAGTATGAGTTCAGTGGATTCAAACGGTCTGGAAATATACGCTGCCGCTTCAAACTTTTCCGAGTCGTTTCATCGAACACACGCAAAAACGCTGCCATTTTCAAGTACTTACGTTACGACGCAATGTTACGTCACCTTTGAGGTGACGTAAAATTACGTCGTTACGTACGACGCAACGTGAATTAAGACGCTTTCGTGAAACGCCGAAATTTAGCTTCGCACTACTTACGTCGTACTTACGTACTACGTACAACTTACGATGCTTTTGTGAAACGATCTCCAGATCTTAAGGGATGTTTAAATAACTTGAAAAAAAAATGTAAATACATGTATACAATCCTGAAGAAAACTTACATTCATTTATGGCATGACAATTTTGGTAGCTATAGAGATGGTTAACTACGCACTTATGTTAAATTTGAAAATTATCTCGATATCATCAAAAACTTTGAGTTAAGGAGCTGCCTGAGTAGATTTAGAATATCTTTTACTATTTAGAGATTGAAGTTGGAAGGTTTCAGGGTATACCAGCACACATGCGATTTTATTCAAAATGTGGTTTAAATGAGGTGGAGGATGAAATACATTCTCTCTTTAAATGCACTAAATTCAAAGATGAAAGAGAAACTTTTTTTAAAATCGATCTCAGTACTGATGTACAAATTCCCCTAATCTTGATTTTAACGAGAAGCTAAAATTGCTTTTTTAAACAAATGAAAATGAGTCAATCTTAAGATTACTAAGTCAATTCATATTAAAATAGTGTACATGTATATATTTGAGCATTACTACATTGTCACTTTTTGTAAATTATAATTGTGCTCATTTTGCCTATCTACATTAGACATGAGGAGGAATGCAACCTTTTATTCATTTTAGATGTTAGACTACAATTTGTACATTTCCTGAAACATCGTCCCTTGATGTCTTTTATAGACTGGCAACAATTATTAGACCTGCATCTTACAATATATTTACTATATTTGCACACGACCATTTTAATATTGGTTTAATCTTTTTATTATGTTCATTAGTGAAAAGCTAATATGACATTTTACAAATGAAAAAGAGTAAATCTTAAGATTATTAAGTTAATTCATATCAAAACATTGTATATGATTTTTGAATATTACTACATGTGTATATATTGTATTTACAATATTTGCATTCCACCATGGGTAAATTGCTTTAATTAATGTTTCATTATGTACATTGTCTCTATTTTATGTGAATATATACTTGTATCTCTGTTATGCCCCCAGTGGGACCATGATTGGAAAGAAATTCTATTCTTTTCTATTCTGTGCACAGAGGAATAAAGCCTGAACTTCATGTAAGATCGATAAGCGTCAGATTCATTTTCACTGCGACTTTGAATAAAAGAATTAGGGGAAAATGCCTTTTCCAACAGAGATAGAGAGAGAGAGAGATGTCACTGAGTTGCACGTAGTCCGAAGAATCTGACGTTTTTAGTGCTCTTTTTACAAAACTCGTTTGCTTGTTTGTCAGGGCTGTCAATGTAATAATTAAAATTAATGTATTCCCATTGTATTTCAGGTTCAATTTCACAGTTCATTATTATTTTTTTTTTACAAAACTGTAAAGTGTTCTTAGTGAAGTAGAGTGCACCGGAACATATTTTTCCGTCAGTCCGGATTTTAATTTTAGGCATTGTAAAAGAGTTCCCCTCAAATGGCAGGTGTTGTCAGATGTTCTTTACTGCCTATTTAGCCACATGTTAGGTAAGTTCTACTTGATGATTTTATATCTTAGTATGTTCTAGACTAAAGTAGTTATGTAAATATCTTCTGTTTAATTAGTTGTCTTTTTTTACAACATAGAAATAGGTTGCATAGGCAGTCTTTGTTTACAGTGTCAGTTTGTATTCCCACCATTATGAATTCCTTTGTTCGGTTGTTACATTATATGTATTAAACTAGTCCCAGATAGGTTTTAATGTCATTTGAATAATACTCATTTATAATTCTAAATACCTTATTGTGATTGGTAGCTCGATTGTGTTTTTTAGCAATTATTGCATGTCATGTACAATCCGGAATGGTCAATTCTAATTTATAGTCAGACCATGTTAGGTATATCCGGTAAGGCGCAATATTTGGGATCACTTGGCGCCACTCTCACAATAGTCATTGTAAGTTATCAATGAGAAATGTTTGTACTTGTGGATTTCTAGTCAAAGGTCTTGCTAGTCATAGTTACATGGATGATGTACTGTGTTTTTATTATAACACATTAATAATATTTTGTTAGGAATCAAAACACTTAGGGCTCTACTATACTTTAACTCACATAACAGTAAGCTGAAGTAGCATATGTATTTATGTAGATTTACTTAAACTTATCTTAAGGATATGTAAGTTAAGTCTGTTTATATACCAAATTTATTATAGATCATATGCACCATAGTACATGTGCCATCTAGGGTAGAGCCCCCTATAATATTTCTTATTCGTATCTTACATGACACCACTATTCGTTCACTCCATTGTACTATGCATGTTATTTTATGATTAAGTGCAGTCATATGTGAACAACTGAACAACTTGCTTTTCCTTTTTGTTGCAGGTTTCCCTGACACTGCCACCTTTTTTTGTGATAATAAATAATGAAATCTGAACCAACTCGTCCACATTAGAATCAATCCTTCTGTATTTATCATAAATGTATACAGCTATGCATACTTTCATGCAAATGTGTTTTATATATGAATTGTAAGTGTGTGAAAGTAAATACACTGTGATTTAAAATCATATCTCAAGCCATGGTTCCTAGTAAACTTTTTGCCTCTAGAATAGAAGTTATTCTTACATTTTGGCCATGGTTACATAGTATTATTCCAGAAAAAACGAACTGTTTTTCACCTGAGCAACGTTTTTCAAGTGTATTTATTTTACCGTCTAAAAGCATAAATACGGTGCGTCCTAAAAAATTTCGGTGAGATGCTTTGCATAATCCAGCGCTAATCTCATCTCATGAACAAAATATACTAGCAAATTCATAGATACATGAACCTTGGGACAGAAATTATGCATTATCGAGATCATGACCCAAACAAACTCAATCATACAAGCTCGTATTTTTGGGGGGTGGGGTGGAGGAGGGGGTCACACGTGAACACAATTTTGATATCTATTGAGTATGTTTGGAGTGAGGATCTTAATTTAGAATCATGAGTACAATAGAAAAATTAATATAGATATTTACCACAGCATGATCTGAAGGTCTGATAATTTCCTTTTACCACAGTTGGATTTTTTTGAGGTGTTATAAGTATTTAAGCCTTTTATTTAGCACTAAATTTGACTAAGGGGTGTTTCGACTATACCTGATCAATACATAGGGCTCACATAATTGTGACGGGTCTAAAAGGAATGGTTACTTTTCCTACATGCACCTTATCCTATATCTGGATTTCCCAGGGTTCTGTAATTTTTTTCCTGGTCATAAATTGTATTGTATACATGTAATGTGTACTGTATTGTACATTTTATAGGTCAATGACTGGTCGTAGTCTTCACCTTTTTAATTTCATATATGTACACAAGTAAAAAGCTTCATAGTCATGAACACTCGATATACCGCTTGCCCATTTTACTAACACTCGTCCTAGCATTGATTTGTATCCCGCATGGTAAAAGGTTACACAGGTGGCCGGCGCAGCGAAATTGCTGGTATTCTTTCAACACGTTATTTACACAATTAATTTGAAATTTTTGAAAAACTGTGACATAATTTTTTTGGATAAATTGCATGTCACAGAGCAATCGCCCGATGTTTTTTAATCAATTGTAATTAAGAGTATGATAGGTTGCTGGTGCGCGGCGCAGGCATTGTAGCCCTGTATGCCATGAGTATAATTTTAGCTGGTTAGAGAGAAAGAGAGTGAGTAAACATGGATTTGTAATTTGTTTGTCATTTCTGTAATTGCCATGCCCGGAGAAAACGTGTAAGAGAGAGGAGAACAAGTCCGAAAGTCAATGAATGTGGACTTGTCGTGTTGTAAATATGTAAATAAACAATGTAAACGGACATTTTTGGTTGGGTGAACATTTACAATATAGTGACTACGGATCTTCAGTATAGAGCGCATCATGCGTAAAAAATATTTTAAGTCAAGTACAATGTATATAATGTAATTTAAACTACACCCTGAATGGGATATCGTCACACATCCCTTACGGTTTTTTTTAACATGAACTATATATACATATGTAGATGAAAATTTCATACCATACAATCTTGCCTTCTTAGAAAATACAGTTAGGCTAATAAAATAAAATTGGTCCAGGAATTTCAGGCCCCAAAAAACTATTCTAGTTTGAGGGCACAACCAAGCATTTCGTTGAACACCATTAAGAAAAATTAATTCAGGTAGGTAGCATCGTTTTTATCAAATTAGGTGGGAGGTATAGAACAGTTAGAATAAAAATCGACTAGCTCGAAGAAACCTGAAAAGTAAAATAGGTGCCATTATTAAATTTTATTCATTCACTACATTACCCTATTTAACTATAACTGCAACAAAAATTGGAAAAGGGGGGGGTCAACAGGGCCATGTTCAATGATTATTTTTAACAGTAATTTTTTTAACTTTTAGGGACCAGATTCCTCAGCCCACTGATGCTATGTGTTGTTCCTTCAAAGGCTTAAAAAGGTCATCAGATGTAATTTTTTGGGAAGGGGTGGGGGAGTTCCATAAAGTAGCTCTATTTTCTGTAATTACTTATATATTGCATGATTATGCCCTCGTTTAGATTCATAAAACCATGAATGTCATATGTCATTCTCAACAATTAATTCCTAACATCTGAAAAATTTAAGCGTTCCACCGTATTTCATTTGTCGGAGAAAAACTCACTCCAGCTTTCAGCATCACACTTGTTATTTACTCGTAATTTTTATACCTACATATCCAGCATGTATTCGATTTCAAACGTCTAATTCAGAATTTGAAGCCAGGATTTATAATCACAGATCAATTAGAGCCAAACACCGAATTTTACTTTCGAATTAACCGGAGCAAATGCTGGTAACCTACTTGCAAGATTTTTTATGTTATTTTCAAATGGTCCGAAATACTGAGGTTCATATGTAAAGAATATATTTATATTATTTAGTAGTATTCTGGTTTTGGCATTTGGTATTTTGTGCAGATGTATACATGATATTCTGTGGAATTCTTTTTTTCTGTTTTGAACCATTAAAAAATGCAAAATCGAATGTAGCTAATAACCATTTTGATTGATCAGATTAAATAATTTGGTTTCCACACTTCTTTATCCATAGTCGCTGACAGCTGTAGAAGTTCACCTAACTTAAAATGTCCAATAAAAAAAGTCGGCATTATTAACCAGTGCCAGTGACAGGGAGGACCCCTGTCACATATTATGGTGGCACATCGGTGGGATTAGAATAACGTAACTATGTCAAAATATACTTTGGAAAATTAACTCTAGGTCAAATACTGTGAAGATGCCACATAAGAAGAGACAGGGGCCAATTAAGGAGGTTATTCCCGAAGCCGTGCCGCCTGAAGTTAAACAGATAAAGCCTAGCCCATTCTACGGGAAACTCGACGAGGACTTTGATTCGTGGATTAAGAACTTCGATGAAATATCCAGAGGTAATTTCTGGACCGAACCAAGGAAATGCATAACGATACCTGCATTACTGCGAGATGAAGCTGCAGATTATTATGAATCTTTAGACGACGATATGAAAGAGGACTATCGTTCTGTTTGTGACGCTCTGCGGGAAAGATTTATTCCCAAAGAACTCCAATCACTGTATTATTCAAACTTGTTTGGATACAAACAGGCAGAGATGCAAACCGTAGAAGATTATGCGGCGAACATAACGAAGCTTGCTACACGCGCCTACATGGACATGCCTGGGAGGCAAAAAGAAACCCTCACAAAAGAGCATTTCGTGCAAGGATGGAGGTCCGAAATCAAGAGGTATGTTTTAATTTCTAACCCTAAGACGTTTGAGGAAGCGTTCAGGCCCGCAAAGAGGGAAGAGTGTAACCACTTCCTGGCAGATGTTCTGATGGCCAGAGAAACAGTGGCATCTTCATCGTGCGCTTCTTCGAGAACGGAAGAACTCTGAATATGGTTTTTAAGCCTGTAGATCTACTGTCTGCAACAACCCCTTCAACGGGAAGTAAGTATTCAATTTAATTAATTTCATAGGTTATAAAGAAATCAGTAGTCTAAATCAGAATTATTTTAAAAAGCATCAAAACTTATTAATTTATCAAAAAGGTGTTGCTTCTAACAGGTCCAGGAAAATCACTATATTTAGCTTTAAAACTTAAATTACCTACATAGCTTTATTTACCTATATAATATAGCTTTATTTAGCTATTTTAGAATAAGTTTCTGTTGATGAAAAGCAGACAAAAAGTCGCATGAAAATTATGGCTGATATTTTTTTATAAAGGTTTGAAAAAAAAAAACTAGGGCCTATATAGTTAAAACATTGCCTCTATTAAACACTTTTTAACCAAAAAAAATGCATCTCTGTTGTTTGGATAGCTGTCCCTCACTGGAAGTCGATATGAATTGGGTAGCAATTGTTCCTTTTTTTTTGCCATGTGCTCGGCATTTGCAGTAAAAGTTGTGGGTCTTTCGGGTGAGACCTTAAAACCGAGGTCCCGTTTCATGGCAAGCGTTGGCATGATAACGATCCCTTACTGCTCAATGGCCGTTAGTGCCATTTAAAGGTCAAAGGTCAAAATTTGATGCCCTTCAGTTCGTCGATATATGGAGGATTTTATTTATGAGTGAAACATATAATTTTTTCAAATCGGACGTAAATTCACATACCTGTACAATAAATCAATTCAATACATGTGGCCTTTTTCCCAAAAAGCAAAAAAAACTAGTTAATTGAGGCCAGATATTTTCTGGTATGATTCTGATGACATCAAATCATAATTATCATTTAACTGACAAAAGTGAGATACTCTCTATAGCAATATTCTTCCTCATCTCCCTTCGACCAACGTCTAATAAATGTTAATTTTTGTAACGTTATTTGTAATCCAATTTGCAGCATGGTATCAAAAATTTAATGTTTTCAAATTGTTGAAATCGGTACGATTCTTTAGATGTTCACTTCTCAAAATTCAAAGTTTTGTTACCATGGCAACAATTTTTATTGAAATAAAAGTACTTAAATAAAGAATTGTGTTTGTAACTGTTCTCTACATGTGTACCAATTTTTATTGAAATCAATGAAAAACTCTAAGAGGGAAAACGATTTGAAAATTGCTTACTACAATCAGACAAATGTTATGGCGCAAAACCTTACCATGCTTACGTATATCGGACTTTATCTAACTGTCAAACCCTCTCTTTCAAGGCCATCCTTAGAAAAATGTTTAATTTGTTTGTAATTGCCGTCTGGGGGCTTTCAGACCCAGGAGGAAGGGAGGGATTTTTTTTTCAAATTGAAGCTCAATGATAAAAAAATCTCAATGAACAGTGGTAATTTTCATTTACTATCCTCTTTCTTTTATTTTATTTATATCATTTTGTCCAATTTGAAAAAAAAGATATACACAGAACGGTACTCAAATATTAATCTAATTTAGATGTTAAGATCTGTTCATTTATTTAAAGTCACATTTTAGCATCAAACATCTAGTTTTTTTTTAAGAATCTTTATTAAACAAAAATTTTATCAGTCTATTTCAATGCATTTCTCTTTGAAATTTAGCCCTTTGTTAAGACAAAGCTTGCAAACAGTTTGAACCGCACAAAATTTCTGAGGAATAGTTAGGATGTTTTGTGGGAAACCGGGAGGGGGTGCTTGGTACGTCCTCTAGTTTTCACCATGCATCAGTTTTAACAATACTTTTCAAAGACTTGTCATACTGACAGACAATATTTTTCTTTTAGTATTTGGGATAAAACGTTTCATGAAATTTTTTAAGTGGCATCTGAACGATCTTTTTTTTTAACATGACGGACTTGACTTATCAAGTTCACTATGCAATATATTACAATAGCTCTTTCCAGGTATCGATGTATCAGTCCATTTAATTTATTATACACCTTTTATTTTTATAGAGAATCTTAAATGTTCTGCTCTTCAACACAACGCTTGAATGTTTCCAAAATTGTCTGACATTGCCTCGGACTGTATTATACGGCCAAATCCACTCGCATTTTTTTTAACTGTTTTGTTGTATGTCTTTTATTTCTTCTTCTACGCTTTATTCTTCTGTCTTTCCATCAGTTTCTCTGCTTTCCCTTCTCTCTTCTTTCTTTCTTTCAATTACCTTAGAGAGCAATATTTATAAATATAAGGCTTCCGGTCTCATCAAAGGTAAATATGTATTAATAAAAATATGCAAATGTCGTTGAAAATTATATCTGTTAATTGTCAAGGTTTGGGGGACATTAACAAACGTAGAGACGTGTTTCATTATTTAAGAAATATGAACTATAATATATATTGTCTTCAAGATACCCATTTCACACCAGAGGCAGAAAATGATATTAGGAACCTATGGGGCTATGAATGTTACTTTAGTTCATACTCCTCTAACTCCAGAGGCGTAGCAATCTTATTTAAGAACAATTTTAATTTTTCTGTTTCTAAGCAGAAGGGTGATAGTGATGGCAATTACCTTTAATTAGAATTTACCACAGATGAAAAAAAGGTAACTACTGTGTTGTGTTTATAGGCCAGATAATGATAACCCAGCTTTCTATTCTAAACTTAAAGAATATATTGAGGATTTTCAATCTGAGAACAGTTTAATATGTGGTGATTTTAATCTAGTATTGAAACCCGAATTAGACTGTTTTAATTATAAAAACGTGAATAACCCAAATGCAAGACAAAAGATTACTGAACTCATTGAAGATAATAACTATGTAGATGTACAGGGTGTTTCACAAAATATGTCACACATCTAAATGGGCATAATCTGAATATTAAGCATGATAATAAAAATATCAAAACACTATAGGAAAGCAAATATATCTAAAATTATGATATTGCAAAGTATTGTGAAAATAATAATAATATACCATGAAGTAACTGATGATATAATCAGTGACCTCATAATGTCAGCTTTTCTCAAAATGGAATACAACTTGCAGCAAAAAATTGTTGTAAACTTTAACTATAAAAACAATATCCTGAATATTGTACAGGGTGTGATGATGAAAAATATTCAGACCACAAATTGTTTTCTAGTTTTCATATAAATGGAATAATAAGAGAGTTTGAACTAAATTTTAATGTTAAGATGAAAGACACCTAAATCCTGCCCCCCCCCCCACACACACACACACACACACAAAATCAAGAAGAGATGAGAACAATATTAAAGTGAAATCAATCATTGAGGAAAAACTCTTGAAAGTTAGATTTGAGTTTCGGAAAATGGATTGTAACAATGCTGGTTAGTGCATCAAGTGTATTTAGAAATCATAAATTTGAGTTGTTTTGTCTGGATACAAGACTTCAACATTTAAAGCCAGTTGACTTTCAAAGCTGGTTCAAGTTTGCAAGACTGACTGAAAGGAAGAGCGAAAGAAGTGGGCACCAATTAACACATGCCGGTAGTTCTGAAACGACACATTTATTTATATGCAACTTTAAATAAAAAAAGATATGTACGAGGAGTGTTAGAAAAGTTCGCGGACAAGTTCTATTGCGCGCTATTTCCACGAAACCGGTCAAACTTTCCAGATAAAATCTTAACCTCTTTTTCAATAAATATACAGGAATTGGGTGCTCTCCGGTGATTATTGAAATATATAAAGCTTTTTTATTATGATAAAACTTGCTTCACAGAGCATGCTACATTTTGGCACGTTTACAATATAAAGACCCTTTTTATGCCCCCGTAAACGAAGTTTCGGGGGTATATAGTTTTTGTCGTGTCTGTCTGTCTGTCTCTCTGTCTGTCTCTCTGTCTGTCTGTCTGTCTCTCTGTCTCTCTGTCTCTCTGTTTGTCTGTTTGTCCGCAAAAACTTTAACTTTGCCCATAACTTTTGATTTTGTGGAGCTATGACTTTCATATTTCATATGTGTATTCCTTGTGACAAGACCTTTCTTTGGGTACCACCAAATTTGACCTTTTGACCTTGACCTTGGAGTTTGACCCACTTTTACATGAAAATTTTAAAATTTTACTTTGGCCATATCTTTTGAACAGTAGACACCAGGACATTTATACTTCACATATTTAATGTTTGTTAAAAGACCTTTCACTGGATACCAACAACCTTGACCCTTTGACCTTGACCTTGTAGATTTTTATACTTGTGAAAAAACTTTAACCTTTGCCATAACTTTTGAACTGTAAGGGATAGGGCTTTCATACTTCATATATGTAATCCTTGTGAGAAGACCCTTCATTGGATATGAAGATCCTTGACCCTTTGACCTTGACCTTTGAGATTGATTTACTTTAAAAAAGCAAACCTTGACTATAACTTTTAAAGATTTAGGGCTTGTGCTTTCATACTTTACATATTTGATCCTTATGACAAGACTTTTCATTTGATAACAATAACTTTGACCCTTTGACCTTGACCTTGGAGTTTGACCTACTTTTTAAGAAAAATTTTAAAATTTTACTTTGGCTATATCTTTTGAACATTAGATACCAGGACTTTTATACTTCACATATGTAATGTTTGTTAAAATACCTTTCACTGGATACCAACAACCTTGACCCTTTGACCTTGACCTTGTAGATTTTCGTACTTGTGAAAAACTTTAACCTTGGCCATAACTTTTGAACAGTAAGGGATAGGGCTTTTATACTTCAAATATGTAATCCTTGCGAGAAGACCCTTCATTGGATATGAAGATCCTTGACCCTTTGACCTTGACCTTTGAGATTGACCTACTTTAAAAAAGCAAACCTTGACCATAACTTTTAAAGTTTTAGGGCTAGTTGCTTTCATACTTTACATATTTGATCCTTATGACAAGACCTTTCATTTGATAACAATAACTTTGACCCTTTGACCTTGAATTTGACCTACTTTTTAAGAAATTGAACGTTAACAATAACTTCTGAACGGTTAGGGCTAGGGCTTTCATGCTCTACATAAGTATTATTTGTGGCAAGACCTTTCATTTGATACTAATTACATTGACCTTTTGACCTTGACCTTGGAGATTTTTGTACTTATTAAAAACCTTTAACATTAGCTTTCTTTCAAATTTCACAATTGTTTTCCAGTGAGAATACCCTACTTTTGGTACCAATTAATTAAATTTGCATTTAAGAAAAGCTTAGTCTTTGCTATGTTGCCATACGGGGGCATCAGTGTTTTACAAACACATCTTGTTTAAAATCTAAAATTGCACAATTGTAGCGCAAAGAGGTTTATGATATTTTACTTGCCGCTAAAGTATTCATAAAAAGTCACTGGGAGAAGTTTTGAACTAAATTGGACGGTATTTGACTGTTTTATAGCCGTTTAAGAATGATCGACGCGTAAAAACAAATCCAAAAATCGGAACATTATTGAGCGTCATGGAGCTCCGCACTACGTAAAAATTATGTGTGCAGATAGGGAAATGTCTAAAAATAGATTGAAATGTTCACGATTCCGCCGGGAATTTCCTACACATATAAAGGACAAGTTTTCAAATGAATGTAGCTTTATAAGAATGGAAGGATTAACATTTTGAATGACAAACTCCAGCGATACTTCAATACCCCCTTTTTGCATGGACATTGCGCTGCGCCTATATGGTTTTGCATAGTTTCCATACCTGATCGATTAACTGCATAGACTCTTTTAAAGATCTCAATAAAATCCAAATCAGTACAAAAGACATTAAAGAAGAAAAGTACCATGTCCTGATCTCGATATTCAATTTTTAAGTAGAAAAAAGATAAGAAAAATCTGAAAAAATGACAGATTTATTGAACTGCGACAAAGCTTAATTGGTTGAAATCTGGTTGTTACGTCGCCTTACGTCAAGTGATTGCTCCGTGAATCCAATGACCTCATGATAAAAATCGTTGTAGATTTTCAAGATTTCATTAAACCCCGAAATCAGTTTTGCTTAACGGAAGATGAAACTTTAAAAACCGAAAAGAAATTAATTTCCTCTTGTCTTTGGATTCGAATTATTTCAACCTAAATATATTGAATTAGAAATAATAAACTTACGAGGCAAGTCTCAACACAAGAATAGTAGACATCTATAGCCCTTGTTCAGAACGTAATGCACTCGGTGCAGAACAGTTTGGGGATTTTTCGTAGATTTTTAAATCGTTCAACAATTTATTTTTATATTAATATATACCAGAAAAAGGGATATATTAAAAAAATATTATTATCTTGTCATTTGTAAACTGATATTTAAATATTTTGAGTTACAAAATTTGACAGACCCAACCAACAATTATTTCAATGCTAATTTATTAAAAATAAATGTATTCTCGAATTAAGTGTACTGAATTTAATATTTACATGAAGTTAAATTCATTGATTAAAGGAACTTTTGAAAATGTGAGGAAATATGATCTGCCTTAATGTTTACTATATGAAACTTTTTTAGTTAAAAATTGTAGATATTAAAATCTGCAACTTTTGTGGGTAAGCATGGTCACTGCACTGAGCAGAAAGCTTTCTGCTAAGAAGATGATAATAACAGCGTATGTGAAAACTGTATTTTATATAAAATCGCCGAAAACTCCTAGAACACTTCTCCCACCACTGATGTTTCGGAGGTCCGTGTTTGCTTTGCCCCTATTTTGTACTGTTTTATGGACTTTTATATTGAATACTGTTCTTTATCTCCATATCCTTCATTAGAGATATATAATTTTTTTATAATGAAAAATTTTTTTTTAACGCTGTATGCATTTCAAACATAGATTCATTAATTCATAAAAAAGTAAATAAAACTCAATTTGGTCGATTGAAATTAGTAGGGACACCAAAGAGTATCGATGTTATGTGCCGAATGAAAGCTAAAAATGTTAAATTTATATGGGATGACATCGTTAAGATAATTTACATTAATCATCACAGTATCTTGTAGAATTCTGGCAAAGGAAAATTATATAGCAATATTTTTATCACATAGGTGCCCCATTTGATTACAACTGCCTCAGATAAAATGCGTATTAAATGTGCCATGGAACGCATCTATTTTTTTAATAGACGATTTGATAAACTTGCTTGATAAGAGACGAAACATATTTACACTTTTTATTGCCGAAATACAAGATTAATGATAATAAAAAATGTGGAATCAAACAACGGACAACATCCAGACCAGCTTGGACGTCGAAATCAGAGAGCTCAGGAAAGTCGTGGAAAATACATCAGAATCGTATAATAAAGTAAAAAAAAAAATTTCAAATTTTTAAGTGTTTGGATCTTTTAAAAACGTTTAGAAACTGGTTTATAAATCAGAATGTTATTAAAATTTTGAATATTTTTCATACATACAAAACAGATTTTGAGGAACGTCTTGTCTGACCTTTAATGGTTTTAACTTTCTTAGTTTTTAACCAAACAGGATGGGATTTAGAAAATAGATAGAGACAATGAACTCCTACAAGATGGTATGGTCATTTTGCACATGCATGCACGTGTGCACGTGAAATGAGTAAAATTAAAAATGCACTCAAATGAGCATATTTTAAATGTTTTTGGATTAGATGCTTAAATATTGGGTATATTTTCATACATTGAAAGTGTAGAAAGATGATATGGCCATTACGCACATATATTCACATGTGCACGCGTGCTATGCTAAAATTGAAATATACTTCAATAGTATACTTCTGGGAAAACGTTGTTAAAGACTTAAATACAGATAGAGTTTTTCTTATTTAATGAGGCTTACATGGAATATGGTACCAAAAGGAAGTTGGGGAGCGTTTGGAGAACATCTGTAACGGTCCCCGTTACAATTAGCCCCAGTTTAACTTATTGTTATTTGTGGTTTTAGCAACTTTCCTTTTTCAGACGCACAGAGCCACAGGAAAACAAACGACCTTCAGACCAGCTCGGAGAAGTCCGAGTCCATAATAAGAGAGCTCAAGAATATTTTTGAAAATCTCTCAGAAACCTATAAAAAAGTAAGTGAAGGAACATTTTGGGTGTACGTATATTGTAATGTTTAAAATGTATACAGGGGAAAGTACTGTGTATACTTTAGTTATTTTAGATCCGCCTCTGAGAGTTGATTTAATTTCATGCTTGATTTCATCTCTTGATCTCTGACACATGCGTAGAGTCCCACTTCCTGTATCGTGAATAGTGTTCTTATTGTCATTTTAAATCCCGGGCAGCCACTCGGCAATTGTCAGATCGTTCCAGTAACCCATGAAATGAGGCATTGTTTCTTTTGGTAGATTTACAAATATCTTTATATATTTAACACTCATATTACTAACTAACGTTGAAATGGGCTCAACAGTAAGATCAAGCGAACAGTCAGACCATTCTTGGGGCCAAGATTAACAGGTTAATTTTAAGGTCAGACGATACGTTTCCCAAAATCCCCGTTACAATAAGCCCTAGTTTTACTTATGTTAGTTTGTGGTTTTAGCAATTTTCCTTCCTCAGGCGTACAGAGCCACAGAAAAACGGACGTCCTCCAGACCAGCTCGAAGAAGTCCGAGTCCATAATCAGAGAGCTCAAGAATATTGTTGAAAATCTCTCAGAAACCTATAATAAAGTAAGTGAAGGAACATTTTGGGTGTACGTAATGTTTAAAATGTATTCTGTAAGTTCTTATGGTGCCAAGTTTTTAGTATATTTCAAATAGAACCATTATACTAGGATCCTTGTAGTATTAAATTCTCTAAATCTATATCTTCTTCATTTACAGGGAAATACCCTGAAGACTGAGGGGCAAATGTCTAAAATTAGTTGAAGAACCTACACTAAGAGAAAACATTGTTTTAGCGATTGAAACAACAGATATGAAAAAACCAACAATAGGTCATATAGACAGACTAATGAATGGGTAGGGAACACCACAGGATTACAATGAAAACTGTAATCAAATGAAGTCTACCCCTTTAATCTCATTCCACTGTATCTTAACTCACACAGTACAAAAGAAATGATCTGATACCACGTACCTATTTCCCTGCCCCTTGTTTAAAGTTTCGGGGAGGACTGAAGCCCTGGAACATTCTGTTAGCCGTCTCGGAGTCTAATCTGGACCCCGCCCCTGAGCTGACTGTTCTAATTATTTTAGCGCGCGTCTATATATAAAACGCTTTCTTGATCTCTTATTTAATCACATTTTTATTAAGAACAGTTTAAAAGAAAATTTACTTTGGAAATTCAATTTGCTCTTTCTTCTTCTCTGATTTATGCAACGTGGTCTACATTCACATAACCATTATGTATTTGTTTAACATGTTCTACATTCACATAGCCGTCAGAGAAATATAAGTATAAATAGCAGCATTTTTCCGTTCTTATAAAACCACTGTTAAAACATTTCCCTCACCTTTGGCTTTTTGAACATGCAGTGAAAACAGATACAGTTTATCTCTCTCTGAATTATAAAACCACTGGAGTAGTCTAAATAGCTCTGTCAGAAATTTCCCTAAAGTATTCCTGTAACACACTGTTATATCATTAGCTTTGTCAAACAATTCCCATAGAGCATGCTTATCAGAAAGCAACTAAAAACTTACTCATCCGTTATGCCTCAAATTATACCCATGCTTGAAAAAAAAAATTACATCAAACTGGAGATTCTGAACACAATATTGAATTCACTAAAAAAAGCTCCTATTTTAAGATTCACAGATAGTGCAACTTCGATGACATTTTTTTCATTCTTTTAATGCTGGGACTATTTTTCTGTGTGTCATTTATTTCAATATCAGAATACTTTAAACCATCTTTTATTCGCGGCGACTTTTTTTCGCGATTTACCGGGAATAAACTAATTCGCGACGACTAATTTTCGCGACGAAGCCTATTTTGGATCTGTTGTTTAGAGGCATACGCAGTACAGTTAAGGCAACGTTTTCTATAAAAACTCACGGAGACGGATACATATAATGTTTATCAGTTTTATTTTTTAGCAAGACACTCTAGTTATAATAGATATTTGTTATCTTGAAGAGTATGTCCATCGCTTTTCACATCGGTATTTTTTGACATCATGTGACCCCCTGAAGTCACGTGGGCTCCGATTTTAGGTAAAAAAATGATATGTCAAATTTAACCAAAAAGTGCAAGGGCAAGGCAAACAAAAAATTAAATGCACAATGTTTTATGTTGTCTCTATGTATCTATACTTTCTCAAAAGTGATGCTCATTCAGTTAGTTTTCCGATAAAATTAAGTTATTCAGCTAAAACAGACAGTAATGCATGAAAAATAGGATATTTTCCTAATTTCATCGCGAATTATAAATTAACTAAAGGATTACAAAGAAATGAGCATCATATTTTGAAAACTATACAATAAAATGAATAATTTAAAATAAATACCTACTTTTTAGATTATCGCCTTGCCCTTGCACTTTTTGATTAAAAATTGAAATCTTGGAACAGTCAATCTAATTATAGTTTTCAAACGCATCATTGACCCAGCATGGGATATAACTCATGAGTACTTGATGCAGTTTGTTTACCTCGTAAATTTTAAATAAATATGCATGCGGACAGGGTTGGACTCTTTTTTTCTTACTAAATCAAAACTGTATGCATAAAAATCCTTTAAATTTCTTTCTATTCTGTGTATTCGATCTCCATACATTGTATACATTTAGTGTCTATCAAACCTCCCGCATTTCCTCAAAGGTGTGTATGTACACACATAGGTCTAAATATTGCCGATATATATGTAGAACACTGTAACAAACTAAATTTAATCCCGTAGGATACCCCTAATGCGTGAGTGTAAATATTGTTATTTATCCTGTGGGGAGCCCCTCGATGTGTAATTTTATCTACCTGAGAGCCCGTGTTCGGGTATAGTACCCGGGAAGTCACAGCCGAGATAAGACCTGTTTGGCTTGTTGTTATGATGAAGTAGCCTGGGCGGGTACTCAAACTACATCAGGTATTTGAAAATACAATTTGTAAAATATGTTTTTTTTTGTGAGTCTGCACGTTTAGTATGGTTGTTTTATTATATTTTTCCCCAGGGTCCTATTTCCTCGGGCTTTTGTCCCGTTTCGTAATTATCAGGTCTTGGGCGGGGTACTACAGCTAATTACATTGACAATAGCCAGTCGGCAGTCCAGGGTGACAGGGAGAGGCTTGCAATGTGTAATGGTTTTGCAGTAACAGCGGCAACTGTGTGAGAGAGTACGAAAGAGTGCGGCAGCCCTGACGGCCACATCGGGACCAGCAATTTAAAGTTATGTGTTTATCTTGAATAATGAAATCACCTGTTTGATATAATATCAATTCAAACCAAAGTTATTCCAGACGGCATTGTGAAAGTTTATTATGTGATATATGTGATACTTGTGAAAGTTATAATATTCAATTTAATTTGTGAAAGAAAACACGTTTATCAGAGGAAATTCAAAAACCGGAATTCAAACCTTCAGCAAGGGTGTGGTGATTAATTGACGTTTTAAAGAACATTCTTCCAGGACTGACGTGCTGCTGATAGACAATTCATTTCTATATTTTTTTAATTTGTTTTTTTTTTGGTTGTACAATTTACTTTTGTTTTGTTTATTAAATTTTGTTAAAATTTCATTTTGTTTTGTTTCCTTCATTTATTCAAGTTTTTAAAGTGTATAACCCACATCTCAACAAACACAAATGGTTAATTAAAATATAGCCTCCATTAATAATTATTAATTAGATATCTATACCTCTCTCTCGCTACTGTACGCATTACGCATAGGCGCGTCAGACTTCTCTAAAAGAAGGGGGTTACATGTAGCCTCCCTACTTATTTGCAGATTATAAACATAATGAAGGCATTGAAATTTACCTTTTTCTTTTGGTTTAGCCCCCCCCTTTCATTTTGCTTCCGACGCCCATGGCACACACACTTGTGTTATTTTTTTTTTCTTTCTGTATACGAGATCATGTTCTACGATCGCTTTCAATCAGACCGCCTACTGTTATTTAAGTTATTTAAACTAAGTTATAAGTTGTAGGAACTAATTAGAAAGGATTGGGGTATACTCCTGTATTTGTTACGGAGATAGCCATTTTATTTTGAGTATGAGGGGATGGCAGATTTTAGAAATAAATACAATGTACTTGCAGATCAATGATCTCCCTCTCCCACGAATCAGATTTTTTTTAAAAATAAAATTATATATACATAATATTACATTTTTTTTTGCTTGTTAGACTTTTCAATGAAGAGGAAAATAAAAAAAAACAATCTGTCCTTCATTTTATTGATCGGAAATAAATATTATTCTGTCCTTCACTGACATGAAAATGAAAAAGTCTGACTTGGAAAAACTTGCCACCTCCCCCCCTTCCCTGAAAATCAAATGGTGCTCCCCTTTCCTATTTCGAATCAATTAGGGGGATCTCTAGTCTCCTGTTTTTGGTAATATTATTAAAAAATAAATGAACACAATGCAAATGCTGGAAATAAGATCTTGATGGATATTTCATTTGTACCCTCCACACAAAATAGTATGCAAATTAAGATTTTCAAATCTTAATAACCTTTTTAAACCTGTACAGTTAGTAAATGAATGAAAAAAGTCAAATTATTATTTATCTAGAAAATTTATTTAATAAACATTTTTTTTCAAATTCAATGCTGAACAGGTGCAAATTATTTCCTTCACTTCATGTTCTTGTAGATAAAATGAATTATGAAAATGCGAGAAAATCAGGAAAAACAATGAACCATTATTGAACATAATTTGTGTTTAAAAAATGAAATTAAAAAATGCATTGAAACATTTTACATAGAATGCATATGCATGTTTTCAATTCTTCTCTTAGCTTTATTATCAAAACTTTGTATGGTTTATAGCTAATATTGAGCATACCAGTTTCCTAAAATGATGGATTAACTTGCTGCCTTAATAAATCCACTAGTTCAACATTTGGGAATAGCTAGGCCTACAACTCAATATATATTTGCAGTTATATGCTATGAGATTACTAAATATACATTGTAGAATAAAGTGGCATTACATTTGACAAACAAATTATGCTTCATTGTATACTAGCTGTAGTGAATTTATGTTATTCATGTAAATGGGGGAAAAATTGTGTTACAAAACTTCTCTGGGAAAGTGAAACCTCTGACATTTACAATAGTTCTTTCAGAAAAAATTCTGAGTTTCTCCTTTACCAAAATAAAAAAAAAACAAAATGTATAGCACATGCATACTTTAAAAATGTGAAATGCTTCAATTTAGAAGTGTACATACCCTGTGGAGAAAGGATGCATTTTTTATTTATTCATTCTTTATGCCTGAAACTCTTGACAGCTACAATAATAAAAATATTATGAAAATATTTTTAATGTACATGTATGTAATCTAAACAAAATTTTTAAAAAGGAATTTTTTTCCCATTAATATAGAAATTCTAGAAAATTTCAACCATGAATCGGAAGTGGGGGTTCTATGTTTTCAACAAAATGATACTCAGTCTGATAATTTTTTTCTTAAATTGTGCAGCATATTTGTATGTCAAAAGACGTCATTGCTTGTTTAGGCCTTGTCACTAGTGAATCATTGATTGAAACAATGAAAACATCTAATTTAATTTAGTTTAAATTTGTGTTACTGATGACCTCCATTTTCACACATATTGTCTATCCGGAATTCAGTACATATTTTGTGCAGTTGATTTTTTATAATTCTAGAAAGCTTAATTGTGCAACTTAGTAGGGAAAGGGGGGGGGGGGTACTCACAAGGCACTGCATAACAGTTTTTCACTGACTGTGATAATACATTTAAATGAACATGAATACAATCGGGGTTTTTTATGTTTACAAAAGCATGTCTACATATATTGTAGATCTACACATGTACCTACATATGCGTACATTACATATACATACCTGGCCTGGTGCAGTGATGGATCTACGGAGCTGGTGCAAATCGTCTCAATTTTCTGCTATTTTCCGAAATAATGTCCTCATATTCTCGTAAAAGGTAGAAGCAATGCCTTGTCTCTTATTTTATCCCTATTTTCTTTAAAGATTGTGTGGTTATTGCATTTAAATCCACTGCACATCTCAGCTGATGTCGTCACGTTTTTAGATGTAAACAACATTCCGTGTCACCGAGTGCAAGCGCTTGGCTGAAGCGGAATGCAGACAAACGACACATCAAAAAGAGAATTATTTTAAAAACATGCTACTTTATATACGAGAAAATCACTAATTATTTTCTATTTAAACATGAAGATATTGCTGTTTATTACAAGGTCTTGCAAATATCGGTTAATAGTTATTTTGAGCACCATTTCCTTATATGGATCAATCAGGGCGGAGCAACTGTCATGACGTCAGACCTCATTATGACTTCATTACCGTATTTTTTCCATGTGTTGCCTTAACTGTACTGCGTATAGACTTTTAGGACCGGTTCGCGGCGAGACATTTTCGCGATGGCGGAGAACTCGCGAATCTCGCGGAAATTTCTCGCACGCGAATAAAAGTTGGTTTACAGTATTAAGAAAAAACCTTTCCCATTTTCTCTTCAATTAAAACAAACAAACCACAGCTTGAAATTAAACCAAAATAAAACTAACAATAAAACGAATCCTTAAAGACGTTTTTATAAATATAATATATTATACCAATATTTCTTTAATTCTTTTTCTTAATTATTGCTAGCATATCATGGTTTTTGTGTCATTAGAGAGGACTGAGTTAAAATTCTACAGAGAAAAATTATAGGAAGTCTTCAGCAATTAAACTGATTGGTTTACCCTTCCTTCTCTAATCTCGCTTCCGTCTACGTATATTTTCCATCATCCTATACAATTAAATGAATTTTTTCGGGATTTTATTTAGAACAATAGAACTGAAGGTTAGGAAAATTTGCGAAGTTTCTTATTTTATTGAGATACTCTTGCTTGTCCGCAAACTTTTTCTTTCATTTCATTTGCATTCAAAATATTTAGATCTGTTTCATGAGAGTGGTTCATATGCTTCGGTGCTATCACAATAATCTGCAAGACCGCTTTGTTATTCAAGTTGTTATAATGATGGCCGATTACCTCAAAACATTTGTTTTCAAAGGTCATCTGGTTAACCATTATGTGAATACAGTATTGTATAAAAATGAACTATTAACCTCTTATTTCTTGATAACGTGCAATATGGCAATCATTAAAGTGAAGAGTCTTTGATAAAACTGTTTACTTTGATAACTTTACTTTTTTCAACATAAAAAGTGTTTTGCTGTGAACATTTAATTTAACATGTTGACGAGGTAACCAACCATTTTCTATTTTCGAATATTTTCATGATTTTATTTTTCAAATTTCATCGATATCTTTTTTCTATAATTAAAAGGTGTGATTTTCCCGAGTAGATTTTCCCTAAATGAGTGATCAAAAACGAAGTTTGAAATAACGATTACATAGTATTACATCGTTTGCAGCTGACTGTAAAGTTTCATGTTACGTTACGATGTAGTTGACAGATGCACACAAGGTAAATTGTACACGCCTCCTAACCGCAAGCTTTAGTTACGACGGGAACATTCTTCTTATCCCTGATTGGTTGCTCGTGCAACAGACATATTTCCGTGTCAATGTTGATAATGAGTTGACCAATCACGTGAATTGTTTACGCTGGATGCATCTGACGAAAAAGATCGTGACGTAACGTGAAACTATACAATTAGCTGCAAACGATAATAAGAATACAATATATGAAAATAAAGATAATTGCAGGATTGTCGGCGTAAAACATTCTATTAACATCCTTCAACTAGGAGAAGCATTTTGTTGTTTAAATTATGATCATGTGATCAAATGTGAATGTAAATCAGCAATTGCCTCATATACATGAATATGTTCGTTAAAATTTCATTAATTGTTTGTAATGCTTGTTTGTAATTGTTGTATGCAATTTAACGTCCCTCTCAACTTTTTTACTAATATGAAGACGCCACCACTTGCCGATGGAGAGCTGCAAAATGTCCTATAGTCGGAAAATACGGTCAGTAAGCAGAAGGGGGTGTTGTTGGGGGGGGGGGGGGGGGGGCACGGAGAAGGTTGCTGCAGACAATTCCCTCTCGGAGGCGTCCGCTTGACCAATCGTTTCTGATGATCAGTCGGAGGTGAGACTAAAGCCCATGCTCGTCAAGTATGAAGTTAAAAGACCTTTCATGCATCACCTCTAAGAAAACCTTTTGATTCTGACGAGTTCAGTTAATCGCAGTACGAAAACTCTGACCTAGACTCTGGGTCAAAGTGGATCAACAGATTCCTTACCGACAATGCCATTTTTATCAACAGATAGGGAGAGTGTTAACGTCGTCTGATGTGGTAAGGAACACGAACACACAAAGTGGAGTCACCCTGATTAAAGCGCCGAGTGATAAGGTATCAGAGGTTCATTGTGAAGAACTGGTAGGTGGATGTAGGAATTTGTTTGGTGTTTGTTGTACGGCCTAGGAATCCAGGAGCATCTATCCTGGCTAAGCATGACCTCAATCCGCTAGGCAGTGGTGTCTTTACACAGAGGATGCACCGGAGAGGAAGAAGCCGACTTCGCTGTTCACATGGCTCAGGCCAAGTCAACGGGTGACTTGTATTATGACCTGGATAAGAGATAATTGGGAGAAGCCTCCAAGGTCGTCCGCATATTGTGGCAAACGAAGCAAGACTCAGCAGGCGATATCCAGCCGGGGATTTTGTCTACAGGGGCCAGAGATGGAACAAAATCTCAAAAGAAGAAGACGTTAGATATCATCAGGCTAATAATAATTTTTTACAAAAGGGAGAAATATAAACAATATGATCTTTGATTTTATAAAATGTATTTTACCCATAACTAAGAAAAAGTTTTATTTATGTTCTACGAGGAGGAAGACGGAAAGAATATTCCTGGAAAAAAATTAACAGGTAACTTTGGCTATTTCTTGCATTGTTGAAGCTGTAGATTGAGTTTGACGAGGGGTTTTTAATATTTGCAAGGATGATTTTATTTATAAAATTACAAGTGGTTGATGAAAAAGCGTCATTTCAATAACTAAGAGAAAGTCAGACAAGGGAGAAAGAAAAACAGGTATGAAATTGATGGATATAAAATGATCCAAGAACAGATCAGCTTTAAGAGTGCACTTAATCTGTTTCATTGGTACTTGCCTTCAAGATTGTTATATTAAAATATAAAATAATAAAACTTTGAAATGATGTTTCAAAAAATGAACACACCTACATGTACACCTTCAAGCCAAAGGTACTATGATACTTAAAAAAATATATATAACTCCTTATTTTCTTTCTCGTAAACTCCTCCGAAAATAAATCTTTTCGTGACTTATTTGAAAAACAACAAATAGTTTAGGTTAAGTGCGTTCGATACAAGATCGCATTTATATATCAATAATTATTTAAGAAATAACGTTATTCAGTGAACATGGCGTTATGAATTGTAATTGCTCTGCTAACATATTTCATGATGCGCGCTTATCAGTTACAACACCTTAAAGATCTGCATCTTGGGGAAACCTCTCCTCAAAAAGAGTTTCCGAAGGATGAAAGGAGGATATTGCAGAAATCTGCAACCTTATATCTCTTGGCATGAAGGTCATCAAAATTCATCAAGTGGTTGATACAAACAAGCGCACTGGTTAAGAAAATACATTGATTTCAATACAATTATGCGATAAGCTGCCAGGAATGACTTTAAGAAAGACTTATTAATGAATAAAAGTGTATTTAGGAAAACTATGGAGAATTTAGGAAAGAGGGTTGATATTTAGCTCCTCCACTGGGAACAAAGGCTTCTCAAAGTAACTGCAAAACCAGGGTTCAAAGCATTCAAAATATTCAACGGAAGATCTAGCATCAGTGGAACTTACAAAATAAAATCTTGAATCTCCCCATTTACGTTGGATTTTCAAGCTTAGAACTATCAAAGGTGCTGATGTACGATTTCCATTAACACCATGTCAAACACAGGTACGAAAATAGATTTCCATTACAACCATGTCAAATACAGGCACGAAAATAGATTGTGCTTCTCTTTGCAGACACATTTATCTTATGCTATAATATTTTTATGGAAGACCTGTACAAAGAAAAGGACAAAGTCAAGTTTGATTTCAGTGACTATCCAACCGTTTACTCTGTATGATGCTACAAGTTTGATTTCAGTGAATATCCCACCGATCACTCTGTATGATGCTACAAGTTTGATTTCAGTTACTATTCCACCGATCACTCTGTATGATTCTACAAGTTTGATTTCAGTGAATATCCCACCGATCACTCTGTATGATGCTTCAAGTTTGATTTCAGTGACTATTCCACCGATCACTCTGTATGATTCTACAAGTTTGATTTCAGTGACTATCCCACCGATCACTCTGTATGATGCTACAAGTTTGATTTCAGTGACTATTCCACCGATTACTTTATGTATGATGTTTCAAATATAAAAGCCTTAGGTAAAATAAAAAAAAATGTAACAATGTCGGCACTAATGACTGAGTTTATATTGATTGATTGTTTACTGTTTAACACCCCTCTCCTGAATATTTCACTGATATGGAGATGTCACCATTGCCGGTCAAGGGCTGCAAATTTAGGCCTATGCTCGGCACTTACGGCCTTTGAGCAGGGAGGGATCTTTATCGTGCCACACCTGCTGTGACACGGGGCCTCGGTTTATAAGGTCTCATCCGAAGGACAGCCCCATTAAGTCGCCTTTTACGACAAGCAAGAGGGTACTGAGGACCTATTCTAATCCGGATCCCCACGGGACGACTGAGTTTATTGTTTAATAAGGAAGTTAATACCAGCCAGTATTCCTTCTCTCCTAAACCAACACTTATATCATAAAGATGCCATCATGTCAAGGATTCCGACTTTACTCAGATTTCTGGTCAAAAACCCAGCCAGCTAAATTGATGTAATATTGTATAAGATTTCTGGTCATAAACCCAGCCAGCTAAATTGATGTAATATTGTATAATGTACTCTAAATTGAACAGTTAGAGTGACTAATATAACATCTGATATTAGTAGGATTGACTGTGATATTACTCGATTCTTGTCTCTCGTTACAACTCTCAGACAGCCACATATTACTGGCGTATTCTGTCACACAAAACCCTAAGAACGTCAGTGTTATTAGTAAAATCAACTTTTCACAAGCACAATTATTTCCTTCAATGAACTCTTTTTGGCATCGTTCAAAAAACTGCTTCATTCCTACGTGTGCTGATTACTGTTTCAAAGCTTCTTATATAAAGCACTTTATTTGGAACACTCCACAATCACACTCCTTTGAAAAGCAATATTAGCTTCACATTAAGATGATGCCTATATTAGCATCATTTCTTTGCTGAGTCCGAGTCCAGAGGCGTAGTCACAAACTTAAAAATGGGGGGGGGGGGGGG
>PRKT01002178.1:15243-31902 GCA_003671525.1 Saccostrea glomerata | reverse complement strand
AAATCTGGGTGATATTGTCGATTCCAAGACGGTCGATTTTTGTCAGCAGAATGAGCTGAGGCATGTCTGATGGGAAGAACGAGATATATGAGGCATACAAACTTTGTATTTCTTTAGTATGTTAACAAATAGGGGATTTTCAGGTTACAGATATGATTTTCTGTTCCAATATATAACATGGCTTAGTCAGTTTTTTTGCTACAACCTATATTGTATCATCTATCTTTGCAAACGCCAAAAAAAATTAAATCCAAAATATGTTTTTTTAATTTCCTAGTGAAATTTCTTGCAAGGTAATATAAATTATGCTTCCAGGCAGTAGAAAATGATTTTTTTTTTTTCGTTTTATCCGCCGGGTATTCAATAAATTTGGGAAATTTGAAAGATATGAAGGTAAACAAAAGGGTAAACCAATGTTTGTATGAAATTCTTTCATAAATTTTCTTTCTCTGTTTTTTATTACACATTTCTGATAAAAAGGGCGTTCTCAGTTTCATAATATAAAAAAAAATGTGGTAATTTATATCAAAATAATTTATTGTGTACTAATGTTTCATAAATTCGTTTTGACCAATTTAAGTGCCAATACACAAAATTAATTGTTGCAGTATGTTCCACAAAATTCATAAATATAATTATATGTAAACCATTAGATATGATATCGTTAACAAAAATCACAAATGGCCTTAAAAACCCATCCGAAGGAACATTTATTAAACAATGTTTGTCTTCAAAAATAATCCAAAGCAACATTAATTGAAATTTTATAAAAATCCTATGCATGTTGTTGCACATACCTTTTCTGAACATTCTTTTTATTGTCTTAAATTGGTCCAAAACCTCGTCCTGAATAAATCCTTCTTCATCGGCCGCCAAAACGTATACAACACAATGTATCTTGTCTTTCTCTTGAGGATGTTGACGATATATTTTGTCATCCGAATTAATTCCTTCTTTAGGGTTTATCTAATTATAAAATATTTACATCTTTCAACAAGACTGTCAGTAAATCTTAATAAGAAGAGGGGAAGGAACATTTTGAAGATTGATAAACACATACATGTACAATTCCAAGAAATGGAGTTTTGCATTTGTAGACTCGCAATGAAAAACAGTTTACAAATCAAAAGTACAGGTGACCTTCATATCTACAGAAAATGAACCCCTGCAAAAGAGCAATTTTTTGCATGGTTTATTCCTTGAAAGCTTTAATGCTTTAATGATAGGAAATACGATCATTGACAATCAATAAAAAGTAAAATTGGAAAGGATTGCTAATAGAACGTTATAACTCAGGTTTAAATATGTTAAACCTGTTAAATGTAAGTTTTTAATGCCTCATTGTTATGCTTAATGTCTCAAAATGATATTCAAATGAAACACCGAATAGTTAGTTTGTTATTACCATGTTATAACTTAAAAATATGAAAAATGTGATACTTGTAAGAAGACTGTGCCTGTTTTTATTTCTTTTATCTCCTGGTTGAAAAGTGGGAGGGTATACTGTAATTAATATGTCCGTCCGTCCATCTGTCTGTCTGTTACGCTATGTGGTACCCATCTTTTATTCGCAACTCCTCTTAATATTTTTTATTACATATTGCCATTGTGCACCCCTATTTTACTTTTTAATCCCGAACATGTTTTGGATTTTCCCGCAAACGCAAAACATGGACTTTTTCATAATAACCATATGGGAGGGAGATGGTATCATTTAGTGAACTCATTGCTCACAGTATCTCTAGTTTAAAAGTATGTTTGCATAAAACAAAATTGCATAACGTCACAATATTTTAATTTCTAAACGGGATTTTTTTCATTATTCTATTGTGTTTTTTTTTTCATGAATAAAATGGACTTTGAGATAGATTTTAGCCCATAATTAACAACAGTTCAAGGAAGGTGTGGATGGAATTGCCTTAATGAAATAAAAAGTAACAGTATACATTCAAATTAAACTAGATCTACTTTAAAGGATTTGTTTTGGTGTTGTAGTACTTTTTTCGTATAGTTTTATATCTCTCTGCTTACCAAATATCCAGCTTTTATATGGCCTCTACAAATCTTTTCAATATCTCCAGTCTGCACTCCTTTATCTCCCTTTGAAAGTCCGCGGAAGTCAACAAGTTGTACAGGTAGGTTTTCCGTTTTTTTACCAGTTTTTATTTTTAGTTTATAATGTGTCAGCTACAAAGAAAATAAGCCTGTGCATCAAAATTAGAATACATGTATGTAAATATATTCTTAAATATGGTTAGAAAAAGAATAAACGTTAGAAAAATATTGAAGATTTCTTTGAAGAAATGCATTACTTTTTTTCAAGAGAAAAGAAATGTTGAAGTATGTAATTCACCCATTAAATTTATTACTTTTTCGAATTACTTACCAAAGCATATAAAGTTCATACAATTAGATGGAACAAAAATATGAATTTGTAAAAGTTAAACCTTGTAAAGTACTAAATGTGTACATGACATACTCCTTCTGTTATATTTTCGGATCCCACAGCTCCATCAACGGCTCTTTTAACGACTCTTCCCTCCTGCAGTAAGGCTGTCAAACATGCATTTACAAAGGAAGATTTTCCACTTCCGGCTTGTCCAAGAAGTAAAATATTGAGTGATGTTTCAGTTTTATGCCAACTTTCCGATATGTTATTCACCAAGGTTTCTTTTAACTACAGAGAGACAAAAATTTTACGAGTTGCAATAATTTAGCAATGTCAACGTCTTTTTCTCCGGAAAATAGATGAAAAAGAATCGGAGAAGGCTACACTAGTGCAACTAACATTTTACTTTATAAGCTTTTAGATTCCTGTCTTATCAGCATTAGCTGTAAAAAAAATTATTATACTACAGCGTTATATTTGTACTTTACAAATTTATATTTATTCTTTTGAATTATTCTTTAACGTGGTTGTTATAAAATTCCTATTGCAAGCTTCCTGCTTTATACATGTAGCAGTTGAGTATATTGTATTTAAAATCATTTAAATAATTAAACAAAAAATATCTCATATATACTTAGATAAATCATGCATCATTTTTATTGTTTAGTTTTGTGGAATGAATTGTATATTAGCATGATGTAATATAAACATGCTTGACTTGATCAGACACGGTGTATAATGGCTTATCTCACATTTTGTTTCGAAAATGAAAAGAACAGTAGTATGAATAGAACACGTTTGAAACATGCGAGAAATTTAACTGAAGTCTTTCTTTTGTCATCTTATGTGCAAGTCTAAATAGTCTTTAACTTTTTTTCACCCACAAATTGCGATATACATTTATGACAACTTTGTCGTCAGACGGGAACACTTAAATATGCCTCCAAAACTCTGAATTTGTTCAAATGTTGAATGTTTAAATGGAACGTGGAAAGCAATTGTAAGACAAAGATGGATAAAAACGGATAAAAAGGAAACATGTTTCATGATAAATTATTTCACTTTAAACTTGTACCGTCATCTTGAAAAAAGGTACATGAGATACATGTACCTGTGCATTTACAATTGAAATAAACTGTCACCTTCGTAACGTCTGTCAAGGTCTCGTGGATTTTTCGCCATGGTTCATTAAGGCAATCTATCAAGTGAAATATGTAAAAAAAAATTTAGCAGTGGACTAACCCTATCTGAAATCAGAAAATAAAACTTTTTCAAAAAGGAAACACATTCTTACTTGAATTTTCTTCCGCCTTTTTTCTTTGTTTAGACGTCTCGTCAATTTTTTTCAATAAATCTAAGAGGCATAAAGACAAAAATCTTAGAAGTGAAAAATAAAGGTATAAATACATTTGTAGTTACGATCAGTTATTTTAAAAAAAATAATCAGCATTTCATTTGTTCATTTTTATCATTATTTTAAAAGCCCATCATTTTTGTCTGCGACATGAATAGTTTTGGAAAATGATCGCAGACTGTATTCTTAGTATGTTGCAAATGGCTTTGACTGCACTAAGACAGCACATTTTAAGAAAAATCAATAATATAATCAAATGATGATTTGTGAAAACAAAACTTGCAAAAAAGAGCTTAGCATACGTATATTTGATTGCATTCTTACTATGTACCCCGTAAAACCCCAACATGGCAATCGGAATAGATACAGCTACTGCTCCTTTTACATAAACTGAAAAAAAAAATGAGTATGCAGTGCTATGAAGTTTTTATTTCTTATCTCCATAAAAAATCACATTCACAAATCACTAACACAATTTAATGATGTATCAAATTTCAATACTTTGAACTATCTTTAAGATCGAAGTATTTTAACCTCTCAGTGAAAAAAAAATACTTGCAGAGCTGCAACTTCTTTAAAGGAGGTATCGTAAGTTCTTTGAAGCACACATATTCTAATCAAATATTATTGAAACAGAGATGAGTTATTTTGCATCGTACTACTGCAATCCTTTAACTGCTGTAATAAGCCCATTTTCTGTATTGCCTCCCTCAAACCTGTTAATTAATTGATATCATTATCATAGAACTTGCAAAAAAATATTCACGTTAGAAAATAGATATATTTTATACAAATTTCTTGTTCCTGAATATTTATCAATGCCGTTTTGTATGCAACTTCGTGTAATACATTAATAAGGATAGAATTCTGCTTCGCAATACATGTGCGATGTAATGACCTTTAAATTATATATTGTTTAACTAAATGAATTATATATTTATTCTATAAAGATCTACTTACCTTCATTTTCTTTTATCAAATTCAGTATCTCCGTCTTTAAGACTATATCAAATAATGCTCTTTTATACTAATACAAAATACAAATTAGCTTTTTTTAAATTTTTTTTTGTTAATGGATTTGATATCTTCTTTCAAACAAACAAACAAACAAACATCTTCTCACCTGAGATTTCTGCAGCAGGAACAGTCGATGGACCTCCACCCATTATAACTAAAATGTCATTAACACATTATTTAATTAAAAATATTCCGATTCTATCCTTAAAATGTAACTTAATGCGCCAGAAAATCTAAGTAAGAACACGTCATCTTGCCTTTAAATTTATTTAAAAGATATCGCCCCACAAATACCGCCCTGTTTAGAGTTTGTATGGAGTTTAGATACTTCATGTTTACGGGCCCATAACGGAGTCCGTAATGCAAATTTTTACGCACAAACGATAAATATGATAGATAACACTATAAACTCAAATATTGCAGAATATTCATAGTTTTTAAATTATCTGAAAGCAATTGTTTTAATTTTATATAGTATTTGGGTAAGATAATTTCTGCATTTTTCAAGGTAGCTTCAACGACAAAAACTCATTTGGAAAAAAAATCTGTCAATAAATATTTCTAAATTTACGATTGAATGTCAGTCCTTCATCGTAGATATTTACTGCATAAATATCACAGGGTGAAGATTACCTCAACATCGCACAGGACATTGTTGAATTAGACGTAATCATGATAAAAACGCTTCATGTTTGTATTTTCCGAGTGCGGGAAATCAATTTTGAATTCACACGAAAACGTAAACATTCAAAATTATCTAAATAGAGAGAAGCTCTGCTAGTTAACACAAAAAAATATTATTTTAAAAATTCTGCTTCAGAAATCTATCATGATACATTGACTGTGACCTGTTTATTATGAAATAAAAATGATCATGACGGGTGTGTGTACTTGATCTGGCTGCACTGAGAAATCAAACACTACGTCTATGACGTCACTAGCGTCAGACTACAGGGTAAAGAGAAACAAACGTGTGGATTGGGCAACTTCACAATATCTAAATGATGGCAAGATCTTTAAAAACTTTATTAAAAATAATTTCTAAAATTAAATGTTTAAAAAACAATTTTAGAATTTAAAATAGAATTACACAAGAATTGTTGATTTTGACAACGTTTAACATGTACATCATCACCGATTTTGACGTAATATGTCTTTTTAGCCATGTGACATGTTCCCTGTCTCCCCTTAACCAACACTTTAAACAAATTAGAGGATGCAAATATTAATGCATAATTTATCCCAAAAAAATCTTGAAAAAAAGAATAATTTGATCTCATAGATGACGATTTTTTTTACGTATTACGTACATCTATCATGTTTATGAAATAAGCGATATACATAATTGCCAGATTAGAAAAAATATTATCTTAGTATTCAAATATACGACTATAAATAACAATTATATCCATGACTAAGAGGTCGGTTTATATTTACTATCAAGCAAAATTGATGAAATATAAGTTTCGGTTTCATACTTGCACGGGATGATCTGAGTCATGAGACACGTGGTAAATCTAATGTATATCAGTTTAAGGATGCGTTTATTATGCACTATCTTTGCGATGAAAATGGCCCTTTGCTCAAATAAGTTGTATAAATGAACATAAAAGATAAATATTTTGCATGACACACCTATATAAATAATTTTAGATTTACCTTTTTCAATGAAAAAATATGCATTGTTTAAAATATTATATCAAGATAAAGAAATTTACGTGTAATTTGTCCCAGGGAGTAGAAATGAGACATAATAATAAAGTATATTATGAAATCAGCATATAAATCTAATCATTAGGAAAGATTTTTAATCGAATGACGGATTCTGAAATTATTGACAAACAAGTTAATGAAAAAAAAATAAAAGGCAGTCTCTTTCAAAGTTGTCATTTCGTAAGTTCTATGGTCGACACAATGACTCTGTCAGTTGATTGATTATATATTGTTTAACGTACCTCTTAAGAATTTTTCACTCATATGGAGACGCCACCACTTGCCGATGGAGACCTGCAATTGTCCTATACTCGGCACTAAGAGCCATTGAGCAGGGAGGGATCTTTTTGTGCCAGCACCTACTGCGACACGGGACCTCGTGTATACGGCAATGCCCTTGTCAGCAATACAATTTATCAATTTGTCAAATGCTGACTGACGTTTTGCATACTAAACATCAGTACATTATTAATACACTGAATTGACGACCGATTTACCAATTATTTCTCGAGCACACGGCGGGTATGCCAGGTCAACAAGGAATGTCCTCTCTTTGACATGACACCTGATCCCACCTCTGATGTTTTGGAGATCTGTCTTTGCTCTGTTCCTATTTTTTGTGTTATGGACTTTTGCCCTTAAAAAAATGTTCGTTTGGAAAAGAAAGGATTAGGAAGGGAGCAACTATAGACATATAAATCAGGGATGAGATAAGGTGTCAATGGAGAGTGAGATTACTTGTCGACATGTTACGAGTATCGGATGATTCTTTCCATGGTTTTGAAAAAGGGACAATTGCCTTTAAGTTTTCGACTTTATGAAAGATTGAAATGAAATACAGTTGTATTGAGTAGTTTTAGTTTAAATGACTGACAATTGTATCGTACTGACTTAAACTTTTGACTGTTGATGACAGTTGATATTTTGTCTCATCAATTTGTTTCAGTTTGAAAATTTGTGAACATAGAATTTGCTCTTAAATTGTATAAATCTTCAACGAAAACAATCCATTTGCAGGTGAAGTTTTTAATCACTGGCGGATTTAAGGGGGGCAAAAATTTTCAAAGTATGATGTTACAAATATTTATTATGCCACATTTTGGTACAAAACTAACAAAACCACTGTTATTCTGCCTAGTTGTACTCTTAAAATACAGAAAATCCAGGAGATTCCGGGGGCTGCACCCCCTGGTCACCCCCATTCAAAGTATCATATGACTAGTATTGGACATTTTCGGTTGGGTGAACTTCTTCTGCACTTTCGATAACACATTAAAAAAAAGTATGGAAACCATAAAAAGCCATTATGAAATAAACAAGAATAGATATGGGTTACCCCATATCCAAAGATTTTCGACTTTCAGATTTAATATGTTTAACAGTGTTTAATGACTTTTATGAAAAATAAACTGCGCTGTCTAGTTATGGAACTGGAGTAAATTTCGTGATTACGGTCACCCAGTCTCATAATAAACAGTGCACATACCTGTGTCCGCAAGACTATTTTAAGCCTTGGTCTACACACGTGCGATGGAGTTGTCTTGAAAACGCATCTAGCGACCTCGGAGAAACACGACAGACAAAACTTTTTTTTCTGAAGGTAGTCTGATCCTCAGTTTTATAAGATTAGCAGTTAAGCAATCAAAAATACTCATAAAAGTATCTCTGAATCCACAAGATTATGTAAATTTACCAAGAGTTTCTCTTTAAAGTTAAAGATTAAAGTTAATTATATTTTATAGGGAAAATTGTCAAATCTCCAATATTTTGGTAAAAAAAAGCGAATTGGAATATCAGCAATTCATTTTCTAATTGCAAATTGATCAACAAATATATTTAAGGCTAAAAAAACTATAGGTATACAGGCATTTGGAGAAATTGTCATGATTTTTAATACTGATTTGGTATTTTTTGTCTTCTATTTCCGTCATGTTTTCTATAATACATAGTGTTAAAAGCTTTTGCTATCATTGCAAAGCACCACAAATCACTTTTTTATACTCATATCATGCTATTAAGCATTGGTTTCTAACACTGGATTCAAGAAAATCGTATTTCTCTAAAACTGTATCATTATTTTTTTTTTATAGGGTACGAATGTCAAATTTTATAAGACCTTTTCTAAGACTTCCAAAACCCTTGAATCTTATAAAGATGAATAAAATGAAAATTGTTGCATAAAAAAAATTTTCATTTTCAAGCTTAATTTTGATGCATTTTAATTTAAATATTAATTTTTGGAGTTATCCTTCCTGGCTGAGGATCGGGTATCCTTAATTTGATCACATTTGAATACAAATTCTGATTAATAAAGCTTATACAATTCCTGCTGAACTACTCAGTATATTTTGTTCTAACATTTGCATCTGCAACAAAGTGTGTTTAAAATAGGTTAGGAAAATCAGGGCCGGGCCCGGAAGTTCTAAACTAAAAACCTTTTTTTTAAATTACTGAAATAAAATAATTTATTCGTCACGGAACTTACATATATATATATAATTCATTTCTATATAAAATGATATGCTTAACTTTAACACGAACCCAGGTTTCAATTTAGAAATCTCCGACCCGGCTCGTATTTTGCTACATATTTTATAACTACGCTCCCTACACAGTCTACACACGAGCAGAATCCGGCAAAGGATTGAAAATTCCGTCATTTAATAATACACACACAGAATGATTAATTTTTTTTTCTCTATAAGAGGAAACTATATGATAATTAACAAACAATTAACATGAACTTAATACAATTGTTGATTATAGTATAATCAATTCATTAGTGAAGAGATATCAATCGAAGAACGAGCTAGATATTCTGTTAGCAAACATGTTACAGAAAAAAGCTGCGGAGGGAAAGAGCGTAGGAATATTATTATTTTTTATTTGCATTTCGGGGGGAAAGTGATCTTTGGAGAAAAAAAAATTGCATTAATTTTGGTTTCTTTTAAGCATGACACACACAGCATTATTCTTATCATAAACAAATATGTTGTATCTAACTATCATGATGGTACTATTTTCGTCGGAACAATTTAGTAATAATAATTTAGTCGCCGCTGACTACAGTAGTATATCTTGTACTGATAGTAAGCACTGATCGAATATACCGGTATTAAAAATAAAATAATACAAGCTCTTTATGCATGGACGTTAGACATACCAGATAATGGCACAGGTGAGTAGAGCGAGTTTACCTTCTTGTTGCTCGGACAAACCTGTTGTAACCTTTATATGCGATTCAGGTATACTTGGTAAAACAAAGTCAAATTTAATACACAAATGATGTACTTCCATATACTGTGCAACATGTATGGTCTGACAACTCAGCAATGCAATATACCAATATGCCTTTTTTCCTTTTTTACCTACTTTGAAAGAATCATAAAACTTGAAAAACTGTTAAACAAAATTATGACTATCAACGAAAAAGATACAAAGAAGGATAAAAGCATATTGATTTTAGGTCACTTGAGTAACAAAGATCATCAAAAAGTCAAACTGCACATAAATATGCGTATAAGGTGATATTTTTCAAAAATGATACATATATTTCTGACATATATGAAATAGAAGTGAAAAAGTGATAAAAAAAATGACATCTTAGAAATACATAATTTATTTACATGTAAAATCTTCCATAGATAAAAAAAAATGCGAAAAAAAATGTCGATAACAAGAGCCATTGATAGCGGAGCATTCTCTTGCAAAAGAATATATATGTATCTATAATTCAAAATAACATTCAACAATGTAAAAAAAAGGTCCATGGACCACATCGCTCACCTGAGTAACTTTGGCCATTCTGTCATTTAAAAAAATTTCCCTTTTTAAATACCTAACTTGACCTTGATAATCCAAAAGAATCATAATTCAAACAAATAAGAATTTGCACTACCCCAGAATGCTTCGTAAGTTTCAACTTTTTTTCCCTATATGCTTCAATGTAAAACTTTGGTCCCCAATAATAGCCCCGCCTTACCCCGTGGGTCATGATTCGAATAAATTAAAATTAACACTATACCAAAGGATGCGTCCACATAAGAAACAGCTTTTCTGCCAAAGTGTTCTTTAGAAGATTCTATAAGCTTTTTCCAATATACTTCAACGTAAAACTTGGATTCCCTCTAATGGCCCCGCCCTACCCCCGGGGTTATGATTCATACAATTTAAAATCTACACTACCCAAAGGATGCTTTCACATAATTTTCATATTTTGTGGACCAGTTGTTCTTGAGAAAAAAATTTAATGACCCCAACATATTTTTGCTTTTGTTTTTTTAATATCTCCCCTTGAAAAAAGGTCCTTCATTTTCAAAATTTAAATTTCTTTTCACCTGAGGCGATTTGTATCTAGTTTCGTTAAAATTGCCCGATTGGTTCTTGAGAAGAAGCTGAAAATGTGAAAAGTGTACAGACGGACGGATGGACAGCTAGACAGACGGGCGACAGACAAAATGTGATCACAAAAGCTCACTTGAGCCTTCGGCTCAGGTGAGCTTAAGTGGCAAAGTCACTTTTGTTTCGCATATAAGGACACATCAATTCACACATTCACAAGGCAGTTACTATATCTTTCCAGGGGGATGAAGAAATGTTGTCAATATTAGTGTTTCCTACTGTATCTATTTCCCTTTTAGATAAGACATAATGGTCTTTTTAGCATCTCTGTTCCTCGGACAAGGATAAATCACACCGTTCCATATCAGAAGAGTTGTGAAAGATTTTACTCTTCTGTCCGAGCACCTGTCCAGAATTTTTGTTGGCCTTTGGGTCGGTTCACAAGAGTGTATTATGATCAGCATTATTTTTCCTTGATTTAATTTTAAAAAATGACTTTTTAGAAATGAATTGATAAAAAAATAATTTTTCAGATATGAAAAAAAGTAAAAAGAGGATTTTTATCAAAATAATTATAACTGAATAAACTCTCTTACCTTTATATGAAATGTTTTCTAATGATGTATCAATTTCGTCCTTCAGACGAGAAGAAGCGTAACAAACAACCAGGACTAGGGAATCGGGATTGAGAGAATCCATGTGATCTATGCTTTGTAACGCATACTCTGGAAATTCCTTGCCAAAATAGTTTTCGAACAAATGACTTGATTTCTTTGAGTTTTGTATGCAAAAAACCTTCTCTGTAAAAATGAATTCAAAGATTGCCAAATGAATTCAAAGACGCCATTTTATTATTTTATGAGCATAAAGGTAAATTTAAGATTGATTTCACTTTTTCATTTCTTTTTAATAATTTATTGCAAGAGTTGGTTACGTGTTAAACGTAAAACAACTCGCAAGCAGAATGAAGGGTAATTTGGGGTAATTTCGACCACGGTTCAATTTCGACCACACAAACACAACACTGCATCATGATTTACGGCATTGTTGAGACAAGTTTCTTTAATTCAGTTTTAAAGTAAACTATTCCTAAAATTGGATTTCCCAGTATAATTTCTCATCGCTAAAACGGTTTGGTCAGAAGTATAACTATTTTTTAAAACTACCGGTATTTTTTATCCCTCCAGTTTGACACTCGGAAGTCCGTCGTCAGTGCGCTGTATGTGATCAACGAAAAACAAGAGAGATAACTCGTACGACCTCTTTTTGAGTTAGACAATGTTCAACATTCTAACAGTTCGAATTAAATTGAAATTATTTTATTATTTTCTTGGAGTGTAATAAGTCGCTGAATTTCACATTTTTATCTTGGATTTTTCTCAAAAAGCACAAGAAACGTCCGTTTGAATTTGGTCGAAATTTCCCCTACTGTTTTTAAGGACGTGGGGTAATTTCGACCAGTGACTTAATGAGGGGAAATATGTGTAAGTTATGTTTAACAGCTGTATAATATTCAATGCTGATTTAAATATCTAAAATAAAATTCCATATTATACTGTATAATACACAAAATTCTTTAAATATTGAAAGAAATTACTGTACGATTAAAAAATATATGCATGCATTGCGATCTACAATGTATCCCTATATTGTTTAAGCACATGGAGCAGTGCGGTGAGGGTGCATTCTCTGATCGATGTAGAGAACTTTACACATGGCGATAGCAATCAAAACGATTTTAAAACCCAAATTAATAAATGAAATTATGCAGAGAGAATTAGATATGATTACAGAATGAAGTTTTTGTATCTTTTTTATTATTGCGAAATTATTTGTTCTATACAGACAAGATTATGAGGATATCGGAAACCAAGAACCAGTAGCTTTAAAAACGTACATGTATCACGCAGTCAATGTACACAAATACAAGTACATTAATATATGCATCAAGCAAGCTGTCTGAATAAAACACATAAAGAACTGCAACAATATTGAAAGAAAAAATATGATTTTAAAAATAATTAATTATTAATTTGTTTGAGTTTGTTATTTTTTTTTTCATCGCGAGGCAGGACTCAGAGGAATTTGCTTTTGCATATATACTTCTTTCATATGATTTGATAGAATTTCTCAGAATTTTAAACAATTAACAAAACGTATTTTTATTCATTTTCAAAACAATTCGTAATACAACGCATTTCAAATAAATTGGTACATGCTTTTATAAAAGCATTCAAACCTAAAAAACACTTTGATTCTGGTAAGCTTAGGAAAAGACGATTTGAACGAAGTACAGTACGGACTGGACAGTTTGAAAATCTTAAGAAAGAAATTATCTATGGAATAAGAGAAATTTTGTTTCCATAACTACCACATTACAAAATAGCATCATAGATTTTTCGAATTAAGATGCAGAATAATGAAAAAGAATGAAGATGCCGAAGGCTGCAATGAAAAACTTATCAGTGGTAACTCAACTCATTTCTTTACTAAATCAACAAACTTACATGCATGTACATGTAAGTATAATACTGTTAATACATGTAATTAATTTATTGTCCCTCGCTTTCGCGAAAGCGAGGGGACATTAAATCTCATTCGTCTGTCTGTCTGTCCGTCAGTCTGTCAGTCTGTCCGTCACAAAAACTTTAACCTTGCCCATAACTTTTGATTTAGTGGAACTATGACTTTCATATTTCACATGTGTTTTCCTTGTGACAAGACCTTTCTTTGGGTATCACCAAATTTGACTTTTGACCTTGACCTTGGAGTTTGAACCACTTTTACACAAAAATTTCAAACTTTTACTTTGGCCATAACTTTTGAATAGTAGGTACTAGGACTTTAATATTTCAAATATGTATTGTTTGTGGCAAAACCTTTCATTGGATAACAACAACCTTGACCTTTTGACCTTGACCTTGGAGATTTACGTACTTATGAAAAAACTTTAACCTTGACCATAACTTTTGAACGATGAGGACTAAGGCTTTCTTACTTCACATATGTAATCCCTGTGAGGAGACCTTTCATTGGATACCAACAACTTTTACCCTTTGACCTTGACCTTGGAGTTTTAGTTACTTTTTAAAAACTTTAACCTTGGTCACAACTTTTGAACAGTAGATAGTCGGACTTTTATATTTCACATATATATTCCTTGTGGCAAGACATTTCATTGGATTTCAACAACCTTGACCTTTTGACCTTGACCTTGGAGATTTGCGTACTTATGAAAAATCTTTAACCTTGACTATAACTTTTGAACGGTGGGGGCTAGGGCTTTCCCATTTCACATTTTTTCCTTTTGAGAAGACTTTTGATTGGATACTAACAACTTTTACCCTTTGACCTTGACATAAGAGTTTTAACTACTTTATAAAAAAAACTTTAAGTCTGATCACAATTTTTGAACGGTAAATACTAGGACTATTATATTTCAAATATGTATTCTTTGTGGCAAGTCCTTTCATTGGTAATCAACAACTTTGATCTTTTGACCTTGACCTTAAAGATTTACGTACTTATGAAAAAACTTTAACCTTGACCATAAATTTTGAATAGTAAGGGATATGGCTTTCATACTTCACATATGTAATCCTTGTGAGAACCCTTTCATTGGATATCAACAATTTTGACTCTTTAATCTTGACCTTGGAGTTGACCTACTTTTAAAAAAAACTTTTTACTTTGGTCATAACTTTTTAACGGTCAGGATTAGGGTTTTCATCCTTAAAAAAAATCAACTTCAATGTTACTTTCTAAATAAATGACATATGATAGGATGTTCATATTACACACAATATGTCATAAAGGATAACATCTCATCCACAAAGACACCGAAAGCGGGGGACCA
Source organism: Saccostrea glomerata (assembly GCA_003671525.1). Classification (NCBI taxonomy): domain Eukaryota; kingdom Metazoa; phylum Mollusca; class Bivalvia; order Ostreida; family Ostreidae; genus Saccostrea; species Saccostrea glomerata. The sequence goes on along the minus strand of PRKT01002178.1, from coordinate 17,232 downwards.
CAATTCTTTGAATTTGCTTGTTTTTAATCTTTTTTGACAGACACTTATATTTCCTATAACAGACACTTTAATTTCTTAGAACATAACGATAGGTAGAGTTTAATTTCATTGTAAGAGTTATCTTTCCTGTTGATGTTCGTTGTGGTCGAAATTAGCCCGAGGCTGGTCGGAATTAACCCAGGCATCGTGGTTACTAATTTTTTAACCAATTTATTATTTTTTAACGTATTTTTAGTTCGTAAAGCATAAAATTTGAAGAAAAAAATCAATCTTTTTTACTTCGAATCTATTTTTAACTTGTACATTTGAAAACGGTCAAGTTTTGCGGATTGAAAGCCATAAGTTAGCAAAAGTGGTCAAAATTACCCCCAGTTTACCTAATACTTACTCGTGTACCTCATCTTTTTGCACCACAATTGCAGAAACCCCATTATTCCAAGAACTGTTATTGCTATGTTTCTCTCTTTAAAAACAAGCAGAATAATGAAAATGAACCAAAATGAAGAAAATGCAAATCAAAAACATTACACTATTCCAGTTTCAATGGAATGAAAAAATTAATAAAATAGATCGATGTGAACGTTACTAAAGCAATCAAAATTAAAATACGAACCTGAGAAAATTTTACAGATCAATCTGCAGACAAAACCATATTGTGCTTGAATTCCTGAGGAAGAATGAATGACTGCGAGTGTTACCTTTCTATGATACACTGTGTTACATTTTATTTTCTTATTCTACATTGTATGTATATGAATTTTAATTGAAATCATTATCACAGCAGATATCAATATTAATAGAATGATGTTTTAAAGCAATTTAACTTTCTAAATGGATTTTTCTTTTTAAATTGTTCTCTAAAGTAGAACGTAAATTATGAATGAAGTAATTCATTTTGTTTGCAAATAACGAATTTCTTTTATCTTACCTAATTCAAAGATATTTCCAGGCTGGTATAAATTATCAAATGAATAGAGAAGGATTGGTATATCCATCTGAAACAAACAAAAAAATGAATGCTAGGTATCTTACACATTTAAGTGAGTGTAAAGAATCGTTTTGGTTTCTAACAATTTAAAATTTTCAAAAAGATCTGGATTTAAGGTAAAAATTTTAAATTATTAAAAGATTTTTCGAAAATCTGGGATATCACAGGAGGATGGAAATACCTCTTATACATTAATTCCGTATTTTAGTAAAATAGGGGGCCATATTTCCTTGTTCTAATTAAGTTGTACAAGTAATATATAAAATATTTTTAAAAAATCATGATTTTTTTAAACTTTTTTGTCATTCCTCATAGAGATTGTGGAGATCATTCGTAAAGTGCATAATTTATTTAATTGTGGGTGTTTCTAGTCTTGAACTTATTCATAAGTAACCTATCTAGATTTATTTTGGATTGAACAAAAGAATACGGCTTTTGAACTCTCAGCAACCCTCGGGCCAGTTGGCATTGATACCATAACCATTTAGTTCGAGTGAGATATTCCTTCAAAATTGACATTAGGGATAGAAAAGTTGAAGCAGTAAGGAACCATTTATTCTTTGTCAGCATGACTGTCCCATACTTTTTAGCTCACCTGAGCCGAAGGCTCAAGTGAGCTTTTCTGATCAAAATTTGTCCGTCATCTGTCGTCGTCGTCGTCGTTGTTGTTGTCATTGTAAACTTTTCACATTTTCATCTTCTTCTCAAGAACCACTGGGCCAACTTCAACCAAGCTTGCCACAAAGTATCCTTGGGTAAAGGGGATTCAAGTTTATTCAAATGAAGGGCCACGCCCTTTTCCAAGGAGAGATAATCATGAATTAGAGAAAAATTAATCGCATTTTTTAAAAATCCTCTTCTCAAGAACCACTGGGCCAGGAAAGATGAAATTCATGTGGAATCATCCTCAGATAGTGTCGATTCAAGATTGTTCAACTCATGACCCCCGGGGGTAGGGCGGGGCCAAAATGGCCGATCTTAATTTTACATAGGAATATATA